>JANHFL010003596.1:9085-53815 GCA_032468155.1 Oxyrhabdium leporinum | reverse complement strand
AGAGAGAGAGAGAGAGAGAGAGACGGGTCCAAAGTCACCCAGCTGGCTTTAAATCTAAGACAGGACTAGAACTCCTGGTTTCCCAGTTTCTAGCCTGGTGCCTTTTACATACACTCAAATTACAGTATAATGCAATTTTTACTACTCTATGCTTGCTGGAAGTTTTCAGGTTGTGGAATAAAACAATAATACACAAGAGACAACTAAAATATATAGTGCTCACAAAATAACTGAGAGTCAACTCAATATGCAGAGAGGTCTGCATCATGTGAAACTCGGGGGTGGGTGGGGCATTGTTATAAAATCTGATCTAGAAAAAGAGGTTTATTTATTTTGAAATCTTGGTGGGAAAAAATGTCCTGGCACAATTTATTTCTCTCAGAAGAGCCCCAAATGACATGTATAGTATTTACTGTATCATCCAAGAAATTTAAGAGGAAAAGAGTATATCTTTTCCAATAAATGTTAGTAAGGAATGCCTGCAACTGTTTCTTCCTCTATTTTCCTTTTCCATTTGTGCAACTAAAAGCAAGAGAATCAATGACTCTTATCATTAGCAGCTGCAAGGATTGATTCCAAAAAGACACATAGCTAAGCTGCGTTATCACATTGCATAGCAACGATAGACAATGGACAATGCAAGAGTGCCAAGCAGTGTTCTTACTACAGAGGCGCATAGATTTCTGGAAATGGATTGCGGGAAGTTGGCCTTTTCTTTACACGTAATTTTATGCCCAGATTATAAATCAAAACTTATTCTTGGCAGACATGTTAGAGAATGGAACCACCCAGTCAGCTGGTACGTTTGTGGATCATTTAGCAGAAATAACTGCATTAAATGAGAATAGATATGGAGCATGAAACTAAAATCAAGGCTAGCCCTACTATTAAATGGAATGAATCATCTGCCTCAGAGACCAGACCCTGGAAAAAGCAATATTCCAGGGACTCATATCTATGTCCAACTCATTCTGCTAGAAAGCAAGTGTGACAAAATAAAGGAGAACAATGGAGAAAAACACAGCTCCTTTTCTACACCCCTTTGATTAGTTTGCCCTGTGCTGAACATCAAGCAAGACTCCCAAACAGGACCTCTTTCAGCAAGGGCTCCTTTATCCATCAGGCTAAGTCCCAGAAGTCTGTGCCCTGAGAAAGAGGCTATCTAAACTAAGCTAGGTAATGCCTAGCCAATGACTTTGGCACAGCAGTCAAAAAAGCTAATGAATTTGGAGTGGAATGGGATAACATGCCATGGCTATTTCACCACCGCCAACCCACCGGGGTCATCTCACTGTGGCCAACTCCAAGTGGGACAACGCATCGCAGACAATTCTACATGGGATAACTCAACTCAGTAAATGTTACCACCACTGTTTCTTTGACATTACTTCCATTAACAAAAATGGAAATAATGTTGAAGAAACAGTAGCGATTAACATAAAATAGGTTTTAAATAAACAGTTGGATGTCATTTTTCTAGCCATAAAGTGTTCTACATTTGTCGTACCGGAATCAGATTTTTTAAGAACAAACAGACATGGCAGCAAAGTTGGGTTTTAAGGTCCCAATCAATGAGGATGCTCTTATTTGTTTAAAAGGTATTTCATGACCGTTCATAACTTATCTCTGGACTGGGAGATTGGTTCATACTTATGACCATTGCTTTGTGTGTCCCAAAGTTATGTGATCCCCTTTTGTGACCTTCTGACAAGCAAAATCAATGGGGAAGCCAGAGTCACTTGCCAACTGGGTTACTAACATCAACTGCAGTGATTCACTTAACAACTCTGGCAAGAAAGGTCATAAATTGGGGCAAAAGTCACTTTAAAAATATCTCATTTAGCAACAGAAATTTTGGGCTCCATTGTGGTCATAAGTTGAGGACTGCCTGCCTGGCAGGGAGTTGGACTAGAAGATCTCCGAGGTCTCTTCCAACTCTACGATTCTATGACTGTCCTGCTTGTTTTGCTTTACTTAACATTAACCTGGGCCTTATTTGTTCTCTGTAGTTACAGAGGACGAGTGTAAGAAAAGCACAACAGCGTGCTTAATTCATGTCTCCATTGTAATCTATTTTTATGTCCACTAGGTGTCAGAATAGATTTAGATTGCATTTAATTAATGGAGGTACTAAAAAGTTCAAGAATTCTAACAGCTCCCTTTAAACAAGTTTGCAAACCTCAAAACCCTGTAAAAACTACTTATTAGAAATGGTTTTATAGACACACAATTATTTCTTTAATCATGTGAACGTAATTTTAATCCCCCACTTTCAGATGCTGCTTCCAGCCATAGATTAAGTGATTTTTATTAGGTGGTTTTTATCTAGGTTTAGCTAAATATTTGCAAATTCTTTAGCTGTAAAGCAGTAGCAATGGTGATAGCACTTAGACTTATATACCACTTTACAGTGCTTCACAGCCCTCTCTAAGCAGTTTACAGAGTCAGCATATTGTCTCCAACCATCTGGGTCCTCATTTTACCCACCTCAGAAGGATGGAAGGCTGAGTCAACCTTGAAGCAGTCAGGATTGAACTCCTGGCAGTGGGCAGAGTTAGCCTGCAATAGTGTATTCTAACCATGGCGCCCCCATAGCTCTTAACTAACCCAAGTAACTAATCCAAGATTCATCTTTCTGAAGTTCTAAATAGACTAGCTTTAGGGAAGAGGATATTCTATTTTGTCAGTTTCTCCAATACAGCTTTGCAGTAAACTATCTAGCACTTGAGTAAAATATAATATTTTAATCTTAATTAAAGGGTAGAAATTTAAGTAAATGGAGCCAAATACCAGAACAGTATCCAGTGTTTAATGATAGCTCAGACTGATACAGACAACCTTTCTGCAACTATTTTTTTTTCAAGTTAAAAAATGTTCCTTGCACTGAATCATTTGTATTTAATGCTGTTTTCTCTCTGATGGTGCTAGCTGTCATTTGCCAGATGTGCTCTTATAATAAAAGTGCCTGCTGGCTGTATGCTTTTGGCAAGATCTAGTTACCCTCCAGGGACAAAGGATTAAGCTTCTTGGATGCACAGGTGAACCTTCCAAAGGAAGATGTAGCACAGAGAGGTAGTGCGTACTCCAACACTTAAAACACAAGGAAACACCATACTGCCCCATGTTCAGAATGTAACCCATGAGCAAGGAAATTGTTCTTATGACAATGGCTATGACAGCCTGTAATTTTGTGGGCAATTCATTCTTACTCCAAGCCCTGTTAGACTCTGTTAACCTCAGTAACCCCTCATGGTTCACAGATGGACCACAGGGACCCCTGGTGTTAATCAAACCAGAGGAGGCAAGCAACACAAGCCTTTCTTTGAGAGCCACATCAGGATTGTGTTTGACCTCAGGGGGTGGGGGGTAGCCGTGGCCAGGGTGACCGTGGCCAACTTGACGTCACTCGTGTCAGGGGCACCTGTGGGGGCCCGAGTGCTCTGCAGCCCTCCCGAGCTCCATTTTTGCTGGCAGAGGGTTACAGAAGGCCGTCCCAGTGAAAAATGGAGATTGGGAGCCCTTTTTGGTTCCAGAGGCACCACAGGCTGGTCCTTCACCATTTCCAGGGCGGTCCCACGGGCCAGATCAAAATCAGGCTGATATCCAATAGAGCTATTTTAATCAGAGTGATACAGTATGTGTAACACTGTTTTCCAAACTTGGAGACTTTAAGATGTGTGGACTTCAATGCTAGCTGGAGAATTCTGGATATTGAAATATAATACATCTTAATAATACACATCTTAAAGTTGCCAACTTTGGAAAATATTGGTGTAATAGGTCGCCAACTAAATAGCCTGACTACAGGATTCTGAGAGGCTAAAGATTCCCAAAAAACCCTCAAAAAACCCATCAATCCAGTTATCTAATGGTGAAAAGCAGAACAAATAATTTCTTATCTCTGAACTTGCCTAACAGCCTTGCAAGTTGCAATTAACAATGCAAACATTTGAATTATTTGGGGGTGGATCATTGCTCAACTATAGTTTTGTGGTAAAACTATAAATGAGTTGAGACAGTGTTTTTCCAAGTCTGGTAATATTACTAAAGCAGCAACACTGTTAATTACTGAAGCTAATTGGCTCTTTCTTAAAAATTTAGAGGAAAGAAGGATACATTTTACATGTACAATTGTTTGAGCACCATTCTGATTATTAAATTTAATCAATTGTCTTGCGCTGTAATAATGAAAGAAGCCCTCCTATCAGATGGTAGTATTTCTATTTAGACCTGAGAAGGGATAACAACTCCATAAATAACCAAACTGTCATTAAGCCTTCAATAAAAATAAAAATTGGAAGTCCCCTAAAGGCAGATTAATGTAAAAAGGTATCGCTTTGAGAGAGCAGTAGTTTCATAATGCCTGAGAGAAGTTTGTTGATTACATAAATCTGATTTTCTTCCTCATAATCAATGTTCTCATAAAACAGGTGAACATTTCCCCCCTTATGATTTCCTTGGGGATGGCTGCTGAGGAGAAGGGTCACGTGCCAGTGCTGGGGGAGGCAAAGCAGAGCAGGGAGCCAAGCATTCTCTCTCCCTTCCTTTCCTCTTGTTGACATTTCTCTTTCTCTCTGAAATAATCCAGTTTTTGTCTTTCGGATATCTTTTTCCGTTTCCATCCCCTTCCAAGAACACAAATTGATTGCTTCTAAAAAAACTTTTATAATTAGGCTGAGAGCATCTAAAATTAGCCTGCAGCTGCATGAAATTATGGAGGCCGGCAGGGAGCAAGGGAAAATGCTGTTTCCTCTCTCCTAAAAGCAGATGAAAAGGGGGAAAAGTCTAAAAACAAATAAAAACAAAAGGGTGGGGAAAGGTGTGTGTGTGTGTGCGCGCACGCACACACACAATCTGAATCTTGACCAATATATATATTGTTTTATTAATAACTATAGGTGTATGCATTTTTATTGTAATGTCTCTGACCTAATGCTTATAATAATGGTTTTAAATTGCTTTGATTTGTAAGCCTCCCCCAGCACAAGAATGATTGAATCATGGTGTTGTGGAACCTCCATATCTTTGGAGATTGACTATGTATTGTTGCTGCCAGAGATTATCCTTCTTAATAGAAAAATGAGATGATGGGAGATGAGGCTGCTGACTAATATGTGATAATATTAAAGTGATGCTCCATGAAATTACTGTAATCGTGAGCCACGAAAAAGGTCCTTCTAGAAGCAGGAAACATCAGCTAGTAAGACAGAGGAGCTATTTTACTGAAGTTTTTTAATACCTAATCACACACATACGTGTCTGAGCAGGGCCAAAGGGGGCAAGTGATGAAACATGCATGATGATGTCCCGATGCAAATGCTGTCCTTCACATGCAAGACAACAAATGAAAGACTGCTGTGGTGTCACATTCTCCATGTCATCATTTTGCATGATCTTGATTAAGAATGGACATTTATGGTCACAGGGTTAATGATCTATTCTAGTTCTTTTGCTTCTGCAATTAGTCTAACTGCTCTATTAGAACAAATCCATATTGGCCGGTCTATTCAAATGGCTTTTCAGCAACCCTTGATAACACTGGTGACGGTGCCTCTACTCCAACAGAAAAAGTCCAAAGGTGGGTCTAATGGGTCAAGTCAACCTCCTTTGCTATTAAAGATGTATTGGTGGTCTGAAAGGAGAATAAAAAAACACGGGGAAAGGCAAAACACCCTGTGTTCTGTAGGTACGAAATCCTAAATACGCAACATGGTGAATAGCACCTGATTTTGACAACTGGAAAAATGGAAAAACAACTGTCCGCTCTTTCCCCAATTTCTTCCATGCCTAGATATTCCTCAACCTAGATTTGCGTTTTGGATTGTCAACAGACCCTAATTTCTGTGCAATTTGCTACGGTCCAGATCAGAGGCATCTCAAAGTAGCTAGTAAAGCTACTATGGTGGCCAAATTCAGTTTGATTTTTTTCTGGTTACAATGGAGAACCCAGGATTTGTTACAAGATGGGTGACTACATAAATGTTTAAAATGAATAAAATGGCAGCTGTCAGTCCATCTGTGTTAAAATCTTGATATTTTGCCATTTGGGGAGCCGAATACTGACATCCCATGCTAAAGTTACCAGGTCTAGCTTGTGACTTATACTTGCAACTACTCATATAGTTGTACTTGCAAGTTTGTGCTGCTATCCTACATAATCTGCATTCATATGACTGCATTCATGACTGTTTCAGTACGTGACAGTGGTAGCTGTAGAACAGTTTGGGTGGTCAGTTCAAACTGCAAAGATGCACTGGAAAATTCTCAGAAGTCTTGGGGATGATCCAAAGGGATTCTTAACAGAGGCTCTTTATCTTCAGTGAAAGAAAAGGAAATGTCTGTTTTAATAATGATTTATATTGCTCATGAGAGCAATATAAAATACTATCTAATAGAATTTTATTTCTATGGCCCCAGAATGTGGTTTTGTTGCTAGCGTTTGAATCTGGAGGATCCAGCAGGAATTCTCTGGTTGCATACTGGCTGCTCCAGGGATTTACAAATAACTCTGCAACAATCCAGAGGTTGTTGCATGGCCTACAAGCAAGGAACTGGATCTGCAAAAAACAACAACCTGGCTTTGTTTTTATTTTAAACTCAGCCTTCAAGGAGAAACTAAAATCAATGCAGGCTGGGATTTTTTGCTTTTACGGTGGAAGGAAAAGAATTACTTTTTTTCCAAAATAAGTTTTCCTTTGTTCATTTGGTCTGCCGAGCTATGCATAAATCTTATATTTTGTTATTCTCTAGTGATTGATTTGCTAATTATACATAAAGGACATGTAGAAATCGATGATAAGTAGATGTTTATTCTTAATCTAAAACTGTGGCCTTTAATAAGCCATTTCCTTGTGGTTCTCTGTAAATACTGAAGGCACAATTTGACAGATTTTAAAGCAAGGACAATTTATCTCCCACAACTGATCCACAGGTTCATTGTAGAAAGTCAAACTGGGGAATCCTTAAACTTTTGGGGAGGTGACCATAACCTCAATATTTTTAAAATATGTCATACAATTCTTAAAGTAGCAGCCATGGCAAATGGATTTGTGCATTCATGATTTGTGCATTCATAAGTGAGCATAGCTTGTCACAAAACATCTATCTGCCAGATCTTGAATGAGTGCAGGTGGTTTTTCAATTCAAGTTTCATTTATTCTCTCTCTCTTAATTCAACTATCATTACAGTAGAATCAAGTTTAAGGACAAGTAACATGCAATATAATAAACTCATTAACCTTTAAAATATTTATTTTTTTGGATGTGTATGGTTGCTCGAATCACAATATTGATTTGCTGTGACTTACAGCAGATAAAAACAATGCAAAAACAGAACAGAATATAATAAACAGCAATACATGTAACTGATGAGGAACCAACCAGTTTAAACAAAACAATAAGCATATCATGGGATTCCATTAACACCCAAACCCACTTTATTGCTGCATTTCTTTATTAATATGAGCTTTATCTACTGCCTTGGTCCTGAAAGATTCTAGCTGTTACATAAATACTAATAAAGGTTAAGTAATAAATAATAGAACAATAATACAACAAAATCAAATTTGGTGTTGGAAACTCCACGAAAATTTCCCAAAAGGCTACTTGAAGCATTGAGTTTTTAAAAACTTCCCGGGGTAAGCTCAAGGCAGGCTGTTCCTTAGGAAGGGAGCTCCCAAAGACAAAACCGTTGACAGATTTTCTCCTATCACATCTCACAGTAGAGGGAACCCCTTTGCAGGGGCTCTCGGTCATCCAAATTGGGCAGTTAGAATCCATCTGGGAAAGGCTATCCAGATACCAGGCTGCATAAAATTGTAAAGATGGCAGTTGGCATCTTGAATTGTACCCAGAAACACAGTGATAGAACAGATACCACAGCAATGTTGTCATGATGTAAGACTGTAGGCCTCTGCATTTTGGATCTGCATAGTGGTCTTCAAAGGTAGACCCAGGGTCAGCAGACTACACTAACCTAGGAAAGCGATGATGGTGATTGTCCTCTGTATATTCTGTTCCACTTAAGGCTGCAATTGACGCACCATCAGAAACCGGGCAAAGGCTGTTTTGGTTTTGGCTTCCACCATGCTCTTTCAGCAGGAGTTGAAAGTCCATGAGGACTCCCCAGATTGCATATCTGTTCTGTCTGAAGGGCAGACCTTTATCAGTCAAGGCTGGCATTTCTCTAAAAGATTGAACCCTGGGACACTCCAAAACAGTGTTCAAAGACCCACTTATTTCAGTTGCCACCACTGCTTGGGCTAACTACTCAGAGTAGACCATATAACATGGTGCCTCCAACTCCCAATACTCACAGATGATTTATCATAAATGGGACACCAAATGAACTCTTTGGTTGAAGGCCCAGATTAATGGGTTTTGGACTAGATTACAAGTCAATTTCACATGGGTAGACCTGGCTCATACACTTGCTCAGCCATGAAATTCACTGAATCTTGACCAATTATTCTTCCCTAGCATAAACTTTATGATTCTTATGAAAACATGGAAGAGTGGAAAATCATGGCATAGAAGCAGAATATATTCCTGATGAGAAAGTAATAACAGAAAAACATCACTGACCAGATAAAAGGAAAATCCATCTCCCATTGATACTTTCAGGACCAACAGCGGATCAATGAAGCTTAGAAGATGGTGCTTTATTGCCTTGATTGAGCAGCATTTCATTCAGGGTAAATATATTTAATGCTGCAATTTGCTGCATAGGTACCTGGAAGTATGCTCTACCGTAAGTTATAACTAGATGTGAGTGTATGTGCAAAGGACTGCATTGTTACTACTAATTCTATGTAAAGTGATTGGAGGTCATTTGCAGTTTTCTCCCTACAAATCAATGGACTTTCATATTACTAAATCTGTTATTCAAACCTCATCAAGAACAGAGCCATAATAGCTTCTGACTACTTCTTGCCCTCCTTTTTGTTAATTGTTGCTGTCTTGCACTTTGCTAACATCACTTTGCCAAATGTGTTATTCATTCGTTATCGGACAGATTGTACTGCTTTCACCAGCTTCTACAAAGAGCCAAGACTCTAATGCTGATTGTCACCACTCTGAAGGCAAGAACAAAACAGTAGAGTAGAAACATACTCCAGGCCATCAGACATATGAACACTCTGCCTAAACTAATCACTGCTATTTTTTAATTTATTTATTATTTTGTACTTTATATTTCCAGAAAACAGTTTAGCAATTTATGTTGAGGTACTTGGAATTGGGATTGAAAACCATAGGATATACCCAATCTACTGATGTCTATGCTTTTTAAAGGGATCATACCTGTCATTGTGCTTATCATTAATAAAAAAGTAAAAAGACAAACAATTAGAAGCACAAATATAAAACAGGTTTTTAGCTTTATGCAATAGTGTTGCCAAATGCAGTTTCGCTCCCACTCCGAATTATGAATGCTGATCAATCTCTTATACAAAATTAAGCTTACAACCATGGTTTTACTATATTCCTCAGTGTTCCCTCCTCCTTTGAAGATAGCATGTTTGATTTTAAAAATATTGCAAATATATTTTTAGATTATTTGCAAAAGGGTGTTTAGTATATAGATTAGAAAAAGTTAGCAATAGATTAAGTGGCCAGTGGGATTTGGAATTATAGCCTTGAATTCATTAAAAAAATTTCTCATGGGAAAATGATGATCCCTTTGTATTTTTATAAGGACACCTTGAAAATTGGGCAGTAGGAGGAGCTAGAGGATTTTAAAAAATGGAGCAGACATCAATTATCTTTGATTTTTTTAACAAGCTTCGTCACAAAATGGATGAGCAATGAAAAAATGGACAAAGTACTGTATGTAGTATTGGAATTATAGAAAAAGAACAAGTTCCATTGGATGTTTGAGAAATCACTCTGAATGTAACACAATGTAACACATATGGAACTGATGGATGACTAAAGGAGATGTACAGATATGGGACCATCAGTAATGTTTAATACCCATAAAACATTTATATACAGGCGGGCAGAGTCAGCTCTCTTCATTAGCATTAGCTGTTTTATCCCACTTTTTAAAAAACCCTGCAGTGTTGGACCAGGTTAATACTGGGTTGGGATGCCAGCAGGAAATCCCAACACTGTGTTCTAGAGTCTAGACTGGGAAGTTGGAAAAATCCCAGAAGGTAAGTTAAGGTTTTTGGTAAAATGTACCCATTATAGTGAGAACACTTTCAACCTATTTGTAACACTATCCTTGAATTCTTTGCCTCAAAATGCAGCTCAGCCATACTTCGCTATTTGCATTGAATTAAACAGTAAACAAGTCCATGATATCATTTTGACAGCAGCTGTTGATCAAACTTAGTTCAAGCTGAATGAGTTTTCAGCTGAAAATTATTTTCTCTCACTAAGATGAGGCAGTTCGTTGTAACTATTCTAGATGTTTATATCCTTAAAAAAGGACCTGAGGCAATAACAAGGCAGAGGTCACACTTCATTTTCACCTTCAGCAAGAACTAGTGCCATGGATTCGGAACACGATTCCAATTTTGGACAATAAAAAGCCATCTTTCTAAATTTGAGACAAATCTCAGCTGTCACAATTGTGATGTAGTTTCATGGCAATGTATTTTGTTTCAATCACTCCATTAGTTTGCTCAAGAAGCCATTGTTTCTCCTGTTCGTCCATAATCAGTTTCAGTGTCACTTCTTGGAAGGTACTATTTACTCCCACCTAGATAATATGGAAGATAAAGTTATCTTTAAATGCTGAAACAAACACAATTGAATATCAACTTGACACACAGTAGGAGAGCTTCTAGTTACTATACCTCTTTAAAATGAATTTTTTTGAACATGCCAATACTCGTTTCATTTTCCAATTTAATTTTTGCCTCAAAAGTGGTGAGTCCAAGATGCGTAATTCCTACAGACCAAGATAATAATTAAGATAGAGCTTTATTTGGAAAAGGAATTATTACAAACTAATGGTAGAACACCAACTTTGCATGTACACATTCCTATGCTGAATTCGTGGCATCTCCAAGTGAGTCCTCTGACTGCTTAGAAATAGTACTGTCTTACACCAGATAAATAATTTGATTAGGTTATGCTGACTAACTAAAGGTATGTTTACAATGTTCCTACTGTTAAAGACAAATTGAAATTTTATTGTTTTTAGTATAAATACTTTGTGCAAGTTGGAAGAAAAGTTTCCAACCACCTCTCCTTGAATACAGGTTCCCCGCAGGGCTGTATTGAGTCCGCTACTATTCACCTTGATGACCCACGACTGCTGTGCCAAATCTGCTATGAATCATATTGTCAAGTACGTGGATGACACGACAGTGGCGGGTCTTATCTAGGCGACAATGAAGATGCTTATAGGCAAGAGGTGAAGGCTCTGGTGGATTAGTGCAATAAAAGTAAGCTGGTTCTAAATGTTAACAAAACAAAGGACATCATTTTAGATTTTAGAAAGAGCTGCCATAGTCATACTTCACTCAGTATCAAGGATGCAGCTGTAGAGCTTGTCAACAGTATTAATATCTGGGGGTGCAGATAACTAACAAACTGAACTGGATTCTCCACACATCATCCTTAGTGAATTGTGCAAACCAGCATCTGCATTTCCTGCGTCTGATGAGGAGAGCACATTTTTCTGTCCTGGCCACCTTTTGCAAAGGCATGATTGAGAGCTTTTTAACAAACTGCATCACTGTTTGGTTTGGTGGCAGCAGTGCCTCAGATAGAAAGTCCATACACAGAGTGGTAAGGATAGCCAAGAAGATTATAGGAAGGTCACTTTCCATTATTCAGGATACTGCTTTTAAGTGCTATGTGCTTAGAGCTGGAAGCATTGTTAAAGATCCCACACACCCACTTTACAGTCTGTTTCAATTGCTCCCCTCTGGGAGGAAGTTTTGAAGTATTTCTAGCAGGACTACCAGATTCTGTAACAGCTTTGTTTCCTATGACATCATTCTGGTAAACTCGCAAGATTTGTTTTTCTCGCCACGTACATGTATACATTCGAACTAGACTGTGTTGTTTCTCTGTGTCATATAATATATGTGGGTATATGCATATTTATTGTCATGTTTCTGTAGTGTATATTGGAGGTGGTGACCCTTTGAGAGCTGTAGGCAACAAAATTTCATTTTAACGTATGCTGATTAGTGTACATTTAAAGTGTCAATAAAGTTATTCTAAGTCTAAATCTATATAAATGATACTCATTCATAAGGTACTTTACATATTTGAAGCTAAAATTCAACATCTACTGGAATGTAAATACGCCACACTAATTCAAAACAATTGACTTGCACTTTGGCATTTTTAAGACACAAAGAAGTCGAAAAGAAGTCACACACAGATCTGAAGTAAAGGTGATATGGAAACAATTTCCCATTCTCCCAATATTAAATCTTTTCCTCAACTGTTGATATACTCTCTCAGAAAATCTCTTCTGTTGGGTACCATTTTTGACCATACAAACTCTGAAATTTCTTTGCTCATTCTCTTCCTTTCACATTGTATTCTCTTCCTCTCATATTCTATGTTAGGAATTCTTACCATAAAACATCATGATAAGAGTGGCCTCCTTGCCAAACCCTCTGCCACGGTAGCTGGGCTCTGAAAAAGGGAACAGGTGCCAAAGTCTCTTTTTAGGAAAATATATAATTTTTTCTACATTTTACAAGTTTTGGTATTACACAAGACGTATTTTTAGAAAGCATGAGATTGGCAAAGAAGTAGGATGGGGGGGGGGGGGGAAGCTTTCTTGCACTATATCTAAACCTGTTCATCAAGATGTACGCTACAGGTTCAAAACATTAACAATACTGTCTAGACAACCTTCACTGGCCTGCTAAAAATATTTGAAGACTATTATTTTAAACTTCTCGCTCTCATATAAAATGCTAAGTATACTCAATTTGGTTTCAATTAGGTTTCAGATGCAAAGGCATGTTGCCATAAACTTAAAAGATTATTCCAAGATGTCAAAGAGTAATTGAAAGAATTTTTCCACCAATATGATCCAACCTCTGCACTAAGTTTTATTTGGGAGGCCCCAATGAATTTGGTTTACAATATGATGCCAGGAGTACAGCTTTCTCATTGGCAGTGGCAAAATAATGAAACTATCTCCTGAAAGGAATTTGGGTGTGCTGAGGCATTTATGAAAATTCACTCCCTTTAAACATGTCTGTGATTTATTTAAGTTTTTTGATTTTTTAAAAATGAGAGCTGATTTAAATTTTTTATTATTATTAAGCACTGTTGCCTTTGATTGTTGCATTTAAGATTCATCTTCTCTTTTTTTTGGTCGTGTAAATCTCCTTGGCTCTCTGCTTAGAAGAAAAATGATATAGTAACAAAATAAATACTGGAAGGCAGGGCAATCAATATACATGAAACAAATTAGATGACCTGCAATCATGATTTCTATCTCTCCCACTGTTGGATCTTCAGAATTGGTAAGGAACAAGTTCACATCTCCCACCATACAGTCTTCTTCTCTGGCTTTCTGACTAGACCATTTGTCAGCATCAAGTATTATAAATGTGCATTCTGGGAAATGTAAGAAAAGCGGAAGAATCAAAAAAGATTATTATGAATCTCTGGATGAAGCATAATATATAAAATCAAGGTAAATATATATGATTACTAGAAGCAGTATTACCTAGCTTTGGCCACTATTCTACTCCCTTACCAGCACTCCACGTCACATTCTGCAGGCATAGAAAACTGAATTAAAGATTTCTCACTTTACATAAATATATATCTTCTAAAGGCAATTTATAGTATTTTTCTGAAATGCTGCAATCAATTGGCATCAAATAAAAAAATAAATATCTGGTTTTTACAAAAAAAAGTTAAGGCAACATTGTAGCTTAATAAAACTAATGTTAAAAAGCCAAAGAAAACAGTTGGTTGGTACAACTTTTTGAAAGGAAGACTGACAGACTCCCAATGGCAACTCATTCCAGGATTGTGCAATATTACAGAAAAAAAGCTTGCAGATTCCAATTTCACTGACTACAAAAGTTTAAAGAGATGTTTGTTTCATGTCTGAGCAGTAGAGATTTCTTTCTAAATACATAACACCATGTACAGTGTGTTATAAAAGTCTAGCCTGAATGCCATCACGTTGTACATTTGGGTTTTTGACAAGAGTACAACCTCATTTAAGAATTGTAGATCTCCATAAAAATATTTAGTTTTCCAAACTTTAACTCCATTGTCTTGTACTCTTACATTTACCCAAAAGTGCTTTCAAATCCCGAAACACAAATTCTAGGGCCATCCTGGAATAAGTAGGTATGTAGAAATAGTAAAGAGATTCTCATAATGACTGCATGGAACTTCAGGACCTCCTCCCCGTGTGCATCTTGTTCCCTTCCTTTGTTAATCTTTAATTTTAAAGTCAATTTTAGTGTCAATATTTATTGTTTTAATATTTTATCTTGTTGCCTTTATCGGTTGTAAGCTGCCTAGGCAAGATGGGTGTGATCTAAGTTTCATAGATAAATAACATTTGTGAAATGAATGAACCACCCAACGTATGTATAGACTACCCATTTCCAGGTCTTCCCAAATATTCAGAAATCTCACTGTCTGCATCTTCCCGCCAGCTGCACTGCATCTCATATTCCTGTTCAAGGCTTAGTGGTTCAGATGCAGTCAGACGCTGCAGTTCTTCAGACTTCATCCACTCATGGTATCTAATCAGAAAATCGAGAAAAAGTAGGCTTCTTTAGATTATCCACTATAAGCTGGTATGGCGTTAAGTACACCTCTTGATGAACTTGTGTGAAAACAATGTAACTCATATAGGCATTTTAGTAGCCCCCATTCAGATTAAGAGCTGCCATCTCAAATTCTGTGCACTAGCCCTTTCCTCCAGGTAGAGGTTGAACTTACAGGTAGTCCTGGATTTACAACAGTTCATTTAGTGACCGTTCAAAGTTACAATGGCACTGAAAAAGTGACATGATAGTTTTTCACAATTACAACTGTTGTAGCACCCCCATGGTCACGTGGTCAAAATTCAGATGCTTCGCAACTGACTCATATTTATGACGGTTGCAGTGTCCCAGGGTTATGTGGTCCCCTTTTGCGACCTTCTGACAAGCAAAGTCAATGGGGAAGCCAGATTCACTTAAAATAACTGCAGTGCTTTACTTAACAACTGTGACAAGAAAGGTCATTAAATGAGGCAAAATTCACTTAACAACAATCTCACTTAACAACATAAATTTTGGGCTCAATTGTGCTTGCAAGTCGAGGACTACCTGTACTTGACGTTTAGAAAGTGGGTTTCTAGCTGTCACAAGAGGAGGGAAACTGAATATATTACGCTGTATCTTTTCTTTTTTCTTTTTACAAACCAACAACAAACCACCTGATTAAACTTTTATCATGGAAACTGGCATTTTGTTGAATTTCATAGCATGACCTTATGGAAAAACAAGGGTTAATGGCTGCATCTGGCATATGATCCTTGTGTTTCCTATCGCTGCTCTAGAGTTAGCAAGTAATACAATTTAGGACAAAGACTAAGCAAGTATGCAGAGCTCATTTCATAAGAACTGAGTTAAGTCCCTTTTGATCCTCAGTTGCCATTCACTTTTACAAGAAAGGGGGAAAAAGATTTCATGTGGTGAAAATCTTGCACACAAGGGAAAATATAGGATCTTCCTCTGATAGTTGGAAGCCTGGTCCCCATTCAGAAATGATTTTCAGATCTTTATTCTGTCGTAACAGCATATAATAAACATGTAGGCATCTACGTTAGAATTCTCATTCTTACTACTTGCAATTCTAATTTCCAAATTTTAAGATCAACGATGGAACTTAAATGTATGTTAATTTTGGAGTAAGCACCTCTGAATATAGTAGTTTACTTGGCGTATACACCAATGTATATTTGAAGGGGATAAGATGATTCAGAGTGTATATGCACGCTGCATCTGTCTGAAATTCTTTAACTTATACTTATAATTTTTCTTTGATTGCATGTCAATCGCAGAAAATATGCAGCTTTTTTTTTTAAAGAACTGCTTACAGATGCAAAGTGAACAAACATTCCAAATAACATGTTTGGTTTTGAATTTGAATAAATATGCAAATAAGTCAGCTGTATATGGTTTACAGCTGCACCAGTCATTCTTCAGACAAAAAATACTCATGATTTTAAACAACAATACATTAATATAATGTTTTCTCTATGTGCCCAATGATTTCGTGCATGTATTTCAAATCTGGACGTTTTGGGAATTTGTTGTGGCACTTTGAATGGAAAACATAAACTTGTAAAATGAATATATTTTCAAACCAGAGCTCTCAAATGAACATCTCCCCCCACCATCCCAAACTACATTATCAATTGCATACCTGGGTACATGAGCAGACATGTATGGTACTAGGGCTACCCTCTTCCCTTGTAGCACGGTGTTTTGGTTAATCTTCATAGTCTGTATCCTGAAACAACAATAAGTGAGAAATAAAATCTGACTAGAAATAGTATTAGAATTAACTCAAGACACTTACTGAACATTTTATTTTATTCTTATTACTGTATGTTTAATTAAAAATATATGAAATACAAAGGTATGTGTATATATACACATATATATATCAGTCATGAGACAAAAGTATATTATAATAACCAATCTAATAGGTTATATAGTTCTGTATTCTCTATGGCTGCTACAAAAGGCAATTTATAATATTTCATTTCCATTTTGATTTTTTCAACTACTTTTAATTTTAAAAATTCAGTTATCTTAAAGTTAAGCAAAATAAAGATCTAGAACCATGAACTAATACCTGGACAGGGCAGTGTCCACAGCATTCTTTGGAGAACAGTTTTAAAACTTACGTACAATACCCAGATATAACACATAAAAGAACAAATGTATCACCAGATATTGATCATGGATATGGAATATGGAATTTTCTGGCCCAAAAATCTTTGAAGTGCCACATATTTCCATCCTTGTTTTATATTGTTTTTTCCTATTTAGGGATTCCCCCCCCCCCCTAGCTCAGAAAGCTAAAAAAGCAAGCTGACTAAACTCATTTTCTTCTTCCCCACCATATATGCACTAGTGTTTGATTAACAGGTCAGGCTGTTTTTAAAGCCTCAGTAGGTTTGTCCTCTAAGCCAAGATTATAATCCCTTTTGAACCCTATATGGGATGTCAAGATACAGATATAACAATGTTTGTTTTTTTAAAGCCGTCATACTTTTTCCTTACACAACACATATCTACATCCCTACAGACAGCATGTTGACTAAATGAGAGGGACAATAGTATAGATTACTGGTATTTTCTAGGATGGAAAATGCCAATGCTTATGTAGCACTGATGAGTCACAAGTTAGATCAGGAATGGGAAGGGTATGAAGGTAATGTGGAGAACAACTGAAAGGCTGGGGGCTCATTAAAACCCACTATGAAGAGTTTTAGATGTAGAAAAAAAATAGGTCAGAAGGGGAAAAAAAAGATCAAGATAACTCTAAGCTTAGGTTTGTATAGCACTTTGTAGCTGCTGATTACAGAAGCTCCTCCAGTTTCTGATTTTGAATGTTGAAGCAGCAATATAGAGTATTGAAGCTTTTGAGCCACTTGTGTTGGACAATACTCCATGAGCAGCCAAGTAAACGAATCAATGGATCATCAAACAAATCAAACCAGACTTCTCACTCGAGGCACAAATGATTATGTGCCACCAAATCATTTTTTACTCCTGGTGACCACATAATCTTCTCCAGGATGATCCCTCACCGGTTCTTTAAAGTTTCCCAATGGGTCCCTCATTGCCACCGTAATGCTGGTCCACTCTCCTCTTCTTTTTTTCCACCTTTCCCAACATTAGAGCTTTTCTCCAGAGTTTTGGGTGTCTGAAGTGGTAATGTGAGCCTTGTCATTTGCACCTCAGAGAATTATTTGGCCAATGATCCACTGGTTTATTTCTTGACTATCCCCAGTATTACCCAGACATATTCTCCGCCAAATTTCCAAGACATGAATACTTTTCCCTTCCTCAGTCCAACTTTTGTTTCTATGTAGTGTAGCCAGGGCTTGCGCTGTTCTGATTTTGTTAGGTAGAGACGATCCAATTATCCAACGTATCCTCATGGAGAAAATCAGTGTCTATGTGTTTGATGTTGCAATCGGGATAGTTAGAAGGGACCTTGGAGGTCATCTGGTCCAACCCCCTGCTCAAGCAGGAAACCCTATACCATTTCAGTCAAGTTCGCTAAGAGTCCACCCTGACTTGATGGCACATAATCAATCAATCAATCAATCATCTGAGTCATAAACTGGCCAACTGTATGCTAGACTTGCTTGCTGGCGACCGTACCTCTGACTGTTTAGCCATAGAGAAAGAAATCGCCCCTGATTCCGACGACCGACCCCTCCCTAAACGTGCTTCGAGCTAGGCTATTTGGAAGGAAGGAAGGAAAGAAGGAGAGCAAAAAGCCAACGGAGCTCACGAAAGGATACAAAACCCACCCACTCCGTCGCCAACGCCAGCGCCAACCGCCGCCGCATTTAAAAGCAACAGGCGACAAGCGCGCATCCACCGCAATCTCATAATTCCTCGATCTCCGCGCTTGCGCAGGCGTAAGCCCCTCCTACCTGAACTGAACGCAACGGTAGCCGTGCAGCCTCAATCCGCCGCGCGAATCTCCTCCTCGGTTGACGTAGGAAGCTGCTCGGACAGCTGTACAGTCGCGGTTGTTGCTTTCCGTAGTCATTGAAGTGCCCCCCCCTTTTTTTTTGGCCGGGGTGGCGCATGCGCTGTCCGTGGCTTCGCTTCCCCCCCCCCCCGGCGCAGCATGTGGGGAGCCGGCTTGGAGTTGCGGGTGAAGCCTCTGCCTTGGGATTTCTCTGGGCTTGTGGTTGTTACCGGTAAAGGCTTTTTTAAAAAAGGGATAAGAGGGTCATTTCGTGGTGGCTTGGGGGGGCGGCGGCGTCGGGAAGCGGCACGGCGAAGCAGCAGCCCTGGGAGGCAGAATGGGAAGAGGAAGCTGCCGCTGGGTGTGCCTAAGGGACGTGGCATGCCCCGAAGCAGCCCCGGCAGAGGTTTCGTTTGGCTTCCTAGCAGAAGGGACTGCAACCCCTAAATGCTTTTCGAAAGAGCCCGTGTAGGATGATGCCTAAAGTACCCCGAAATCAGCTTTGGGCGTTTCCGTGGCGTTGCTAAACCGGGGGGGGGGGGTTGGCGGTCGTCAGCATCGTTTCAGGGGCTGACACGCGTGTGCACGGGCGGCTCTGTGTTTATAGTTGGTGAAAAGGTCCGCCTCATTTTGAAAGGCGTACTTGATCGCCAGCCTCCGAAGGATGTAATCTGGAAAAAGATGTGCAATACTGTATAACAAGCAAACAGTAAGAAAAGGGACTAAGGTGCTGGTTAGTTACATCTTTATGCCCTATTGCCTTTCCCAAATCCATACTCTGTAATCGGAATTGCATCCCTAAAAGTTAGACTTTTTTTGATATGTGAATATAATGTATAATTTATGGATTTAGTGAGTACAGGGTGAAGTGGAAAAAATATTGGAGAGAGCCCCACCCTGTAGTTACAGTCCTGGATTCAAGATATATTCATTACTGGTTTATGAACTGCTTTGCTTCTGTGTCAGTGTTATAGAAAGATTGTCCAGTTTTATTCCATATGATCAAGAGGTAATGCGTTTAAAACAGGAGCTGATGTTCTATGTGTACAGTACAGGTAATCCTTGACCTACATCAGTTCATTTAGTGACTGTCCAAAGTTACAGTGGCACTGAAAAAAAAGTGATTTATGACTGTTTTTCCACACATGAGCATCCCCATGGTCACATGGTCAAAATTCAGATGCTTGGCAAATGATTCATATTGTCTAGGAGTCATGTGATCAGCTTTTGCAATCTTCTAACAAGCAAAGTCAATTGTTAAATCAATCTGACTTTCCCATTGACTTTACTTATCAAAGTCAATTGTTAAGTGAACTACTGCAAAGGATTACTTAACAACTATAGCAAAAAAGATCATAAAATGGGGCAAAGTTCACTTAACTGTCTCACTTAAGAACAGAAATGTTGGCCTCCATTGCGGTCGTAACTCTACTACCTTGTACTTTTTATTCATTGTGTATGTGTGTTGTTGAAGCAGTTTTTAAAAAGAAGTTGTGCATAATTGAAATTATGTAGTTTCACATGGGAGTCAGGTGACCTGTGCCACCATACTTTTTGAAAGCTGACTTTTGGGTGCTGTAGAAAGCTTGTGTGGAATGGATGATGTAGAAAAGTAGAAAAGAGGTAAATGAGTATTTTGTCTTTTAAAGATAAAACCTATTGTAGATGTAAGACAACTAGTTTATTTCTGCTTAATAAAAAGGTTATTCTTTTATTTTACTGTAAAGTTCAGAGATGTTGATAAAAAGAGAATTACTTTGGAGAACACTCTTCATTTAATATTTTTGTTGATAGAAGAAAAATACTTGCAATTTGAGGAGGATTTTCAGTGAAAAAATGTACACAAAAAGAATAGAGTATTGGTGTTTATCATGAACACCCTTGTATTTAAATTGGAGTCAGTGTGTATATGAGCCGGTTATAAATTCTGCACTTCCTATTAACTTTAAAGGTAGCATTTTAAACCTGTATGAGGGATTTGCTTGCTGCTGAGTAGCGCATAAAAAAGTCATTAGGAGGAGAGCTCAAAGCAGGCTTTACTTCCTAATAGCCTAAGTCTTCATTCACTCTTCCTGATTTATTTCCTGATTGACAAAAACTCTCTTTCAAGCTGCTATACTTTGGAGTTGTCCTCAACCCTAAGAAACAATGAGAGAAAAAACAGCATAGAAGTCTACTAATCTCATATATATATATATATTTGATCTAAATTATTACCTTGGCACAAGAAATGTCATTGTTCTCCATGCAGTGAGATTAAGTTGAGAACACCAGTGTGTTTAGAATAAGATGGTCAGGGAATCTATTTTATTGTACTTGTGTATTGAAGTATACACTGAATCAGAACTTGAACACAGACTCCTAATGCCATTCTGTCTCTAAACCTACCTTTTCTAATCCAAAATGATAGCCTTACTTTCTTAGTTCATGATAGAGGTAGATAGAGTATTGGAGAGGCAACACATTTTTCCAAGAGCTAAAATAACGTGTAAGCCTATTGAATAAAAGTGCAAAATAATCCCTATTTATTATTAAAGCTTAAAAAATTGTGTAGCAGTACTTTAACATTAATATCATTGCAAAGAAAGAAAATGGGATAAAAGCAGAATTAGATGGCTAGTGCTACCCATTGGCCTCTTTCCTCTGATACACCAATCCTGCTCCTCTCTATGATGAATACAATATTCATTACTTCTCATTTATCCCTATAGTAGTTATAATTGCAGTAGTGATTATTGCAATCTCACTATCATTGATAAACTTTTAACAATGATGAAAGATCAATAATTAGAATGGTAATGGGATTCTAGTACCTTTAATGATGTTAAGCAATCTTTGTTAGAAGTTGGAAAATATTTATGATGGATTTCAGACTTGGAACGATTAAATATTTCTTAGGGTACACATCAAAATGAAAATATTGGCAAAAGAGATTTTCATAATGTATGTAAATACATATGTATGTAAAACTGATGATTGGGAATAAATTACATTTTAAAAACAAAATCTGATTGTATCCCATATAAGCTGTGTCTATTTGGCAGAATGTTCTATTAACTAAAAAGATAGATTAACTTTCAATGATTTCTAAGAAGTTTTGGAAGTTTTTAAACATTGTGCATTTGAGGAAAAAAAGATTCCTGTCAAGGAAACAGTACTTTGCATTAAGGTCTTTGGGATTTATTATATGAAATCTTTTATGTCTTGGTCACAAATACTGATAATTAATCTATTGAATCTTGCATCAGTCCAATTAAGGAGATATATATGGATATTTTAAAGTCACATTTGTGCTTTTTTGGTTAACAGAAAGATGGGCTATAAATCCAGTAAACAGATTTCTTGTAGCTTCTTGCTTGCTTGACTGACTTTATTTGGAACTGATATACTATATTCTCTTTATCTTCTTTACTTTAATTTTCTATTATGAAATAATTTCATATATCACTAGGATCTCATAATTAGCTTTCCCTTGAAATAATGTAAGTGTTGCCCTAGGATACAGACCCAATTAGGAACTAACAATTAAGAGGAAGAGTGCCTTTTACTTACAGCAATCCAATTTCAAGCAGAGAAAATCTTAGATTAGTTTAATAAAGCAATGGAATGGAAACCAGTGGTTAAAGCCATGATGGTTAATTCAGAAGTCTCTGATACTATCTTTATCTCAGTAAAATTTGTTATGTGGTGGATTTAATTCTTAATAACTATAAGTAACTTTGTAAAAAAATTAACTGTTTTGTGTTTTTCAGGTTAACTGGAACAAGAACGGCTGACAACATATCTATCTCAAGTCCTTAAATTCTTTTCAATATGGCTGGAAGCATTACTGATACAGGGGAGCTCTATTCTCCTTATGTGAGTGCTTAGCATTGGTATAGTCACTTAATGCATGTTTTATGTTTAGTCCAGTATTAGAATGCAAAATTGTAATTTTATGTAGGGCAATTGTATTCTTGTGCTTGTTTTTTTATTTTCTCCAAATTATGGAACATATGTTTCTAAATTGGATTTTGATATGGAATATTGTTTTGATCATTTCACAACTGCATTGTAATCGACCTAAAAAGAATTTGAAAATATTAGTAAATGATTATATCTATACTTCATATAAATACAAATTTAAAGAAAGTATTAGCGTATAGCACATTTTTAAAATAATTTTTTGAGTGCCAAAGGGTACAGAAGCAAATTTATAACTAAGCAAGTAGCAATTCCGTGCAGAATTCAGGCAACAAGTTTTTAAAAGAAGTTTAAGAATGCTTCCTGCTGACTAGCTATATTACATAATATCAAATGCAGTAAAAATCCTTAATTATTAAAATATAAATATTATTAGAATATTGTGTTTCATGTTGTTTTTCCATTGAAATATCTTTGGTTAATGTTGATGGTGGAGTCTTAGCTTTATTTAAGAGGCAGTAGGAATATAAACTTGGTAGGAATTATTTTATCTGCTTTTATAGATAAGTTAGACATATTCAGACTCCTGATTAGCACAATATTTTATAAAATATAACATGTTCAGCAAAAGATAAATTGAGATCATCTTCATGACTCATGATTTCCAAATTGGAAATACTAATAGCAATACTAAGCTTTTTAATTGTTTTTTATTAAAAAATATGTCAAGGTCTTTAGGTGCAAAAGCACTCTTACATTATGTCGTAGTGGAAGTGGGATCCAAATCCAAAAATGAAAAGAGAAGAAAAAGACAAAAACAGAACAAAACAAAACCAAAAAATGTGCATAAAAGACAAAGTAACCAAGATACACATAGATTGTCCCCCTGGTTGGATATTGATAAATATATTTCAACTATAGTAGTTTTCTCTTCTTGCAAAACAGGTCCTTAATTTATGAATTTCTAAATCTCTATTTACTAAATTGCTATATCATATTAAAAATAATACAAATATGAAAATATATTATCAATCAACCAATTTGACCTACCAACTATCTACTGTAAAAAAGCAGTTAACAAGTAATCCTAACAACAAGCTAAACTTCAATGCCCTCTGTTAACTATCTGCTATTGTATTTAACTTGCAGAAAGTCCACATTTGGCTTCTATCATAAACCCACTACAATCATTATCACTTATCCCTGATCCATACAGGATCACATATCCTTGACTGATTCTTGGTAATAAAATTTGTCCTTGAATTATTTGGTATCTTTCCAAATAGTTGAATCTCACTCTGAAAAGTTATACGTCTTAGTTGAGATTATCTCTGCAGAACTTGTTGTTCAATAAATTTTCCTACAAATTGAAACACAGCATCCCCCAACAGTTGTCTTCTGGTTGCATATAATAAGCCTATTCTGCAATTTCCATTTGCTTTCAATTTAACAATTAAAATGTAGGCTAAAACAAAGGGAAACTTCAAAACATGATGTTGAAACAGAAGCGTGCCTAAAAAAACCCAAACAGTGTTAAGAAAAGATGGCGACCCAACCCTCTGCTGCTCTTACCAAGAATCACAATCCAGTAGATTCTCTTCCCAGGCAAGTGCACAGTCATCCGAGCATCATCATGGGTTATTCCAAATTACTCCTGTATATTAAACCTGGAGAGCATACTACTAGAGAACCGGCTTTGGCAGCAAAGTCTGGTTTGTTGGCAGGAGGAAAAAAAATCATCCCATAGCTTAACACACCATTTTCGTGGAGACTCTGCCCTTCCTATAATCTGATGTATTCTACCTAACCATCAAAATCGTAACTCATAAATTATTTTTTTCTGTTATATACAAAAATGTTGATAAAAGGTTTCCAGTAATAAACATAGGTATTGGATTTTCTCTGATCAAACAAATCAGTTCGCCCATCTCAGCAAGTTTTGTCATCGTCAACTATTTATCCATTATAGGTATTGCCACAGCTTTCCATCTTCGTGCATACAAGAATCTCACTGAAGTTATATACAAAAACAAAATTCTTTTACTTTTTTTCAAATTGTCCATCAGTCCCAAGAAAAAACTATTATAGCACTTTCTAGATTGCCTAGTTCATAGGAGAGTAAGTTTTCCAAATAAACCCAGACCATTATAATGTTAAATTACAAATTGCATTAAGGTTTTCACATATATAAAGAGGGGGAGGAAGGTGAAATAGGCTAGGAAGCTGCCTGGAAGGAATTTGCTGAACTTGGAAAAAGGAGCTAAAGATGGTTGATAAACCAAGTGGGATTTAAGCAGTTTTGGCTGCTGAAGAAGTGTAGGTTCTAGAATAGATGGAACACAAGATTACCAAAGATGTAGGCAGACCAGGCTTCAAGAAATAAATCTACCTTGCACAGAATTATGGAAGGAAAAGATAGTGATATGTAATATCAATGAAAAGTAATATATTGCTAGATAAATTTTATAGGAAGCCCTTGGTTAATTTTAAGGATTTTTTTATGTCTTGCAGGAAACATCATGAGAATTTATGCAAGTAGGAAATTCTGGATAGATAGGAACAGATGGTAGCAAGCCAGATTTAGATTGCTTTGTCCATGGTGACCTTATTTAGTTCCACCCACTGCTCTACAGGCCCCATTAAGCACATCAGATGCATTTGGCAAAGTCATTGACTGAGACATTTCTTTGCAGGCTTATACTATGCCAAATGAACTACCTGCATGAGTTGAGAAAAAAAACCCCTTCATATCATAAAGCAATATTATTACTGGAATAGTTAATATAAACTAACAAAGATTATTTTCATTGGGCTATTAGACTTCTGAAATCACATAGTCATAATACCTGAGTTTGGATTGCTCATGTGGAGATTGGAACTGTATACTGTATACCCAATTTGTCCAAAGATGGAACTAATTTAAATAGTTTCTATTAAATGTTTCTATTCTTTCATTGCAGGTTGGCTTGATTTACATGTTCAACCTCATAGTTGGCACAGGAGCTCTAACTATGCCCAAGGCCTTTGCTGCTGCTGGTTGGCTTGTCAGCCTTATTCTAATAATGTTCTTGGGATTTATGAGGTGAGATTTTGCTACATGTTACTTCTGTTAATTGGCTAAAACAAGAGGTATGTAGAGATATACCTGGGATTAACTGCAGCTCATTGGACACCAGCTTTCTTTGTTGTATATTTTCAGTACGGTCACCAGACAGTAGGGTCAACATAAAATATGCTGCTTTAACTTTACATAGCTCTGTAAATCAAATTCAGCAGCATCTTTGGACCCAGTGGATTCACATCTTTAAAACTATGGTTAAAAAATTAGAGCTGGTAAAAAACTTTAGCAACAGTGACAAGACCCAAAGAATGGAATTGGGGATCATAGTGGAAGAAATAAGACTCCGTGTCTTTTGATAACAAAAGACCTACTGTGTGGCCTACTTTTGCGGCCAGCAGACTGAATTCTTGTTTTAATTGATTTTTTGGCAAATTGAAATAGCATAGTAAATACACACATATTTTAAGTATAATGATATTATTTTTTTAAAAAATAAATTGTTTCCTATTCAAGTTTTATTTTTAGTAATTACATAGATACATCTATGCTCTTTACTTTGTTATTGCTGCCTTTAAAAAATATCTCAGTTTAATCTATATCCTTGAAATTTCCTGGTGTCCTCCTGTCCAGGTACTACTAAATTTGACCTGTTTTTCGCCCCAAGATCAGTCTAGGCCTACTAATGTTTCACCTCCTGGAACTATATGAAAATATAATTGCCCTGAAAATTAAAAACCCTAAATTTTATGAACAACAGTTTTTGAACATCATATTTTTAATGCCATGTTTTCTATACTGTTACATAGTTAAGCACTTCTGATGCTTTACACTGTTGTTTACTTAGTTGCTATTATTAAAGTTAATGGAAGTTGAATGTCTTCAATTTGTTAGCAACTAACACCACAAAGATAGCTTTGGGATTTCTTAGTGAATTGAACTGTTATATACTGACTATCATATAAGAAGTGTTTTCTGAATAGTCCAATACATGCAGAAAATCCTATTTCATACATGTGGTATATTCAGTAATCATTGTTTCAATGAAAATTTGCTGAAATCAGATTCTCTTTTTAAAATTATGCTTCATAGGTTAATTGAGATAACTAAAGATCCATGTCTATTCTTGCCTGTTGCATACACTGAAATTTTATTTCATTTCTCCTGAGCCCTGGTGGCACAATGGTTAGAATGCAGTATTACTGGCAAAGTCTGCCCACAACCTGGAGTTTGATGCTGATGAGCTTGAGTTTGACTCAGCATTCTGCCCTTCTGAGGTTGGTAAAATGAGGACCCAGATTGTTAGGGGCAATATGCTCACATTGCAAACCACTCAGAGAGTGCTGTAAAGCATAAAGAGCGGTATATGTCTATTCCTATTGCTATTTAAAATAACTCTAGTAAATTATGGAGGTTACAGATCTCACTATGAAAACTAATGCAGCGCGAATGCATTACTTAAAAGTATCTGTGGTAAAACAAGAAAACTGAGTCACAATGGAAAGAAGAAGAGATAAAGTCAAGAATGTATAGTGATGCCTGAATATAGAATATGCCCGGTACAAAAGAAATCCATTCAGATGGTTTAGATGCATAGAGAGAATGAATGAGAATTAAATCATGAAACCAAAACATGAAGGAAAAGTGAATGGGTGAGGAGGAGGGGGAGGGGTGTTGGATGAGATCTTGAAAAAAGAGACATAAGTTCACAATACAAAAGACATATCAGGTTGTGCAGGGAACTGGTGGAAGCAAAGGTGGCTTGCAAAAATAGAAAGGTGTGGAAAAAGGTATGAATAATGTTGGTATGAATGAGATCTAGTTAGATTTTTGGTCCCTCATGTCTGCAATTTCTTGTGCTTATTACTTTTCCATGCTTTGTATAAAGGTAGATATATTTCTAATCCATTATTAAATAAAGTGTTTACTGATCATGTGTGTATTAGTTGATAACCATATTTATATTTAGGGTTTTATTAATGGTTCTTGTTGCTGTGCAAGTCCACTGCATCTATGTTTTTATTTTCCAAAAAGTGGATTAGCCCAGTGGCTAATACAGTTTTAGCACTGCTGTCTTTTATATTGATGATCAGGTTTCCCATAACAATTCCAGTTTTCCAGATAGACATGGAATTTTTTTTATTCTTTAAAAGGAAAATGTACCAATAAAATATATATTTAAAAAAACAATCCCAGTTTTGAAATAATCCCTGAAAAGGATTATTAAAGAAGTTGTCATTTGCCATATTCTTCCATATTTTTAATGGATGCAAACTTAACTATTTGTTTGATGACTAAATAATGAAGCAGATTGAATATAGATGGCAACAGAGTAATAAATCTGCATAACATAGGCCTTTTGTAGATCTGCAAAGTAGACTGGCAGCGGTAAAGAAAGGAGAGGAAAAGAGAATTAATAAATGTAAATACAGTATATATATATGGTTGACTTTGCAGTCATATTTGCATTTCAGAAGGTCTGTAATACATTTTCTCCTACATTTTCCTCTCAATTTTAATGTCTCCCCCAGATGGTCTTTTGTCTGACTATGCTTTTTGAATATAATCCTTTAACTTTTTGCTGATTTTTTTAATTTATTTTTTTATGTATGCTACTTTAAACATCTGTGGATAAAAGACATTAACATTAAATAAAAGGACAGGTTTTAAGTATAGGTACCGGTACATATTGGATAATGTCATTTCTAACAGTCTAACAATCTGCCATTTGGTTTAGGTACATATGCACATTGAATTTAGCTGCTGATAGATTTTTCTTTTGAAAATATGATGAGACATGATAGCTGTATCTTTTTTCCAATTAGAGAAGCAGTTTAGAATATGGGTGTCAAACTCACAGCGTCACATTGCTGTCACGTGACATTTTGTGACATTTTTGCCTTTGCGGAGCTGAGGTAGGTTTGGTTTGCACATGACACATCTGGCCTGCGGGCCGCCAGTTTCACACCCTGGTGTAGAAGCATTTTAGGTAAAACTCAGTAATAACTAATGAAATAATATAGTCTTGTTTTTATATTCATTTCACATGCTACTGTGAAGAAAAGATTTTTAAAGAAAGGAAAAATATATAATCATTCTATTCTACAGCTTTGTAATGTAGTAGCTACTAACTTACACAGATTGACGCTCCTTTGGCTAATGACATGCCTCTAGTTCCTGGTTGTCCAACCTTTTGGTTTGCCTGGACCATATTGAGCGAAGAGGAATTGTATTGGACTGCACATAAAATATATAGCATAGTTAAATATACATAAATATACATAAATAATAGTCTTCGGAATGGGGTGGTATATAAATGTAAAAATAAATAAAATAAATAAATAAATAAATAATAAATTTCCTTTATTTTTCAATATTTTTATTACCTTGTGGAGCTTCATTATTAGCTGTCCAGGACCTGGCCTGCTGTAGATAATATAGTTGTTCCCCCTACCCCCACCATTAATGCCCCCTTGAGCGGAGTAGGAAGGCAAAGATTGCATTGTGCAGAATAAAAAAAATAGATTTCACCTCTCCCATGAATGTTTGCCTTAAGTATAGAGAATGCATGGTAATGGATCAGTTTTATACCTCTGAATGAGCTTTAAAAATGCACAGAACATGCAAGAATTTGTTTTCTACTATGCAAAAAAAAAGATGCAAATAAAGAAAAATGACCTAGTTCCCCTCTTAAATGCTTTCTATACACTGTGGTCATTAGTGGTCAGTTTAAATTTGTGGACTTGTTAGATGAATGCAACTAATTATTTACAATGTATGCCTACATTTAGTTGTTCTACTATAAGCATCATTACCTTCCATTGTAAAAATATTTTCTTAAACAGATTTTCTTGTATCCTTTCTCCCTCAGTTGAGGCCGTGTTGTTTGCAAATTAATCTTATAAATTACTACTGAAGGCAATGAAAAAGTGTTGGTTTCTTTGGATGGAAAGCATAAATCTTTATAGATTGCTTCTGAGCTTTGTAAAATAGTTTATTTTAAAACCTTAAGGCTTATCTATAGTTTCCTACCTTGCTTTGATTTCTCTTTCTATTCATTTTTTTGTATTGATCGGTTCTGTTCCAATTTGTAATTATTTGTTCTATTTATATTGTATTGTCCTTTAAATTTTTCTTACTGCTGTCAAGTTGGAAATGTTTCCTGTAGTGTTACCCTGATACTTTCTAAGCACTTCTGAATCTGTGATATCCCTGAAGTATGTTTGATATAGTAAGAAGCCCTTAGGGGGAATCATTATCTAGGCCCCAGGGAATAGTTACTATATATTAATCTTAGCAGAAATTATTTCTCACTCAATTTTCGTAAATTAGTTCAAATTGTAAAGCAGCAAAATATTATTTTTGAGCTCAGCATTATTCTATTCTTTGATCATTTTTGCTAAAAATAAGAATTAAAATAACTACTTAAGTGGGTGAAAGCCCAACAGATCAAACTGTAATGTTGATCTTTTATTAAAGGATCGCTTACTCCCAGTTATTGTCTTAGTAGATCTTAAAATCAGTGATGTAATAAAAATCTATGAAAGAGAGCCAATTTAGCATAGTGGTTAAGATATCAGGCTATACATCATAAGACCACAAATTTTACTCCTGTCTTAGTATAAAGCCAGCTGGGTGACTTTGGCCCAGTCACTTTCTTTCAGCCCTAGGAAATAGGCAATGGCAAACCACTTCTGAAAAACCTTGCCAAGAAAACGTCAAGGATTTGTCCAGGCAATTGGACAAAATTGAACAGAAAGGGGAAAACATGAAAATACCTATCCTATCTTTAACTTCAGTTTTGTAGTTCTTTGAAAATGTTGGAATAAAATCTGTCACAAGTGCATAATATTGCATTTTTCCAAATGTGTCTTTTCCATCCATCTACAATATTTTAGTCAGGTTAATTTTATTAAGCTTTGCCATTTGACTTCTACCCAGGGGTGGGATTCAAAAATGTTAGCAATGGTTTACTGCCCTGTTGCTGGGTGGGCGTGGCCTAGTCGGCCTCCTGCACCATCGCGGGAGGGCCTGTTTTCACCCTCCCCAGGCTCTGGAGGCTTTCCTTGAGCTTCCGGGAGGGTGAAAACAGCCTCCCCAGGCTCTGGAGGCTCTTTGGAGGCCGGAAATGGGCCCGTTTCTGACTTTCCTGAACTTCTGCTGGGGGCGTTTTTCACCCTCCCCGAGCCTCCGCATTCACCCTGCACTTACCTGTATCCAAAACAGGCTGCGTGGACACTCCTAGGAGGGGCAGGATGGGCAGGGCAGCCAGGAGTGGGATTTGGCGGTTCGTTGAACTGCGCAGAGTCTTCACTAAGGGTCCACCCGAACCCCTGCGAACCCGCAGCAGTCCACCCCTGCTTCTACCATTGAAGCTGGCTGAGAGAAAAGCAAAGTGTCACGGGTAGCTAAGAATTGGAAGATAAGCTAATTTGATTTCCCTAAATCTTCACTGATACCAAGTGTAAAAATTAAAGCCACACCGCTGCTTTATACAAAGCATATTTGGAAAAAAGTTGGCTGCCCACATTATATCTAACTTTGCTTTCAATGTTCAACATTGCCTGAAAACTCCTCAGAATAGAGATTTAAAATGAATGTGCTAATATAAATGAGATATTGTGAATCATTTTTGTTTTTAAATAACTAATATTTTCTAATTCTCTTACAGCTACATGACCACAACTTTTGTAATGGAGGCCATGGCTGCAGCAAATGCTCAGCTTCACTTAAAGAGAATGGAAAAGCACAAGGTTTGTGTCGCATGTCTTAATCTGATATCTCTTCAATCATACTGTTACATGGTAGGAAAGTTTTAATATTGTTCTTGTACCTGCCCTTAAAATACAACAATAAATTCCCTATCATTCTGCAATTTTTTTTTTGAAAACTATTTTTTTCTCTTACTAGATTGGATATTCAGTATGATGGAGGAACTGGAATTCTAAGTGTCTTAAAAACCCACAGCTAAAGAGTTTTGCTTTTTCTCAGTTAGCAAATGTGTTTTTAATTTAGTGCTTAATTTTCTTTTACTTATCAGAATTCTACAATAATCCTTCATTTTTGAGATCTAGATTAATGTCTTACTCTTATAGGAAGATGATAATGATGAAGATTCTTCATCTGAAGTTTCTGATAGTGAAGTTCTCCCAGATGTCTATGAACGATCAGAAACACGGCCAATTCTATCTGTGCGTAAGTATCTAGCTGATTCTTCTTTCACCTTGATAATATGTAAGAATCAATCTTTCTCTGCAGTTCTTTGCTAATGCCAAAGGCAAGTGAAAAAAGATCCTTATCCTTTATTTAAACTTTCTGTAAATAATACAAGTGCATCATGAAATCAAACATTAATAATACTTTGCAAACCATATTTTAATTGAAAAAAAAGTTTATCTAAGCAGGAAGCTTGTCCTTCTTTTGCAGATGACCAAAATGCTTATTTAAAAAATATTTTTCTTGATTCCAGGCCACATTGCTTGCAACAGTGGTGTCCTTGTAATATACATATTTTGTCCTTTGTAATGTTCGATACATAGTTGGATAACTGTCAGAACAAACAACATCCCCATCCTCACTGATTTTAGTGATATATATGCCAGCTTTCCCTGCTTGTCCATCACTAAATAATGAATGAAGGTGGTCTTATTGCAGAAGATTAGTATTAATCCACAACATTATGAGGCCAGGTTCCCTGATAATCTGATTATCAAGCCCTTCAAAAGTGTTGGAACAGAAGATCACATCAAAATTGGCAGTCTCTCTTCCCTTGAGTGGCTAGCTTGGCTCTCCCTCGTTTTAGTTTTCCTTTTATTGATACTACTTCTATATAAGTGACCCAGATAAACGTATTCTAATAATGATGTATGTATTAGAAAGTAATTGCTGTGTTGCATCAGTATCAATGTTTGGTCAGTTCACTATTTAAAATCAGGATATGAACTTTCTACTCCATTTCTTATCAAGCTTAGGTACAGTATCATATTTAGTAGGCTCCCAAATTTATCATATTCTACTTCTTTAAATTTGATGCGCTTATTAATAGTTCATTTTATGTAATTGCAGTGAATAACAACAATCAGAAATATACAACATCACCTTTTTATTAGAATAAAATCATCTTTCAAATAGTTTAGAAGCCAATTTCTTTGGTCTGTGTGTGTGACTTTTCTTCTTGACTTCAATTACTGCTCTAACTTGGACTGAAGATTTTACAACCACTTAAACTGCTTTTTACTGTTGCTGCAGTACTTGCTATCAATACATAAAATGTTTTTATGTTCAGACAAAACTATAAAATCATTTGTTTCCTTTAAGTTTTGTTTTCTCTTTATTATCCTCCATCAATCTTTAGTAACTTTGATGGAAACTCATTAGTCTTAAAATCTGTTTGAAGTTACTCTTATTCTTGCAGCATCTGTAGGATTATTTTTAATCGCCTAGAACAAATGATAATTTGTTCTCGTTTATTTTGTTTGGGGCACAGGAGTGTTGCTTGATTTTCTTCTTTTTCCCTTTTCTCTTGCCTTTTTTATATCTCATCATTAGAATCCAAGTAAACAGGGACTTGCCAAAAGCTGGATCTATTCCTTGTATAGTACAAAGTCTCTGCAAGCAAACGGGAGCTATGAATTTAAATCTTTTCAGGCTCTCATATCAAACAAGCTCATCATTGAATTGCTTTGTATCAATATTATAATCTTCCATATTCTCCAGATTATAATCTTCCAAGCTCCCCGCGATAGCAGCTCTCCAACTAACATATATGATTGAGATATTTATAGAATAATTTTCAGCCTTGTACAAAACAGTTGCAGACTGTATCTGCACCATGTTGCTTTCTTCTCAGAAGTTAGAGTTTAATTGTTCGTAAACTTGAGTTTCCTTCTTCATGTCCTGGATTAGTATCATACCAAAAGGGAAGAAAATATTGTTGCTAAATAAATTTTACTGAATAAGTTCTGCTTTTGAATTGTTTGTGAAAACAAGTGTAGAAAAATTATCTTTTTCACATTTTATTCCAAAGATTCTGCCTGCTTTGATAAATTCAAGATACGGTTTTGTACTGTGCATTACAACAATACGACTGGTTTCTTTGGTGTAAGATAGGCAGTTTCAATTTTAAGCTTGTATTCTAGCAATGGGGGGGGGGGGGGAATCTCATGCGTACATTTCTCTGTAAGACTGCTGTGGATTGATCTTGTTGAATATTATAAGAACTATGTACAAATAGTGGATTATTTCTACAGTGTAGTCCTCCTAATGGGTTTATGTCATCCTGAAATTATTTATTGTGCTTCACATCTGTGGCATGTTGTTTGTAAAATTTTTCAAACAGATTATTGTATCGTGTGGATTAATTATGAAGGATTTACATTTTGAACTAGAACATCAGAACTCTGCCTGAGCTCCAAAACATTCTACTCCATGTTTTGCACGTTTAAATCAAAAAATCTAAAATTTGTAAATCATGGGGAAAAGTCTTTAAAATGGTAAACATAGCTTTTTTCCTCCTGTTACTTCCTCTTTTGGGTCATCAACCAAATGTTTCAGCCATTCTTCAGCCTATTTAAGCAGCTGTTCTCCTTCAGAGAGGGGAGAAGGAGAGACTTTTTTTCTTAATTCTGGCCCAGAATTAATCAAATACATCACTTAGGAATACAACCAAAGGAGTCATTTAAAGGATGAAAAACAAGAGAAGATTGAGCAATTTAACTATAAAGCTGTTTAAAATGAATTTTAAAATATGCATCTATTGTAACATTTCTTTCTTTTTATTACATGTATGTATGCATATTGGTACTTCATAAACAAGATACAAGTAGTCCACAATTGGGATCAGAATTTCCATTGCTAATCAAGGCAGTTGTTAAGTGAGTCATGCCCAATTTTAAGACCTTTTTAGTTGCAGTTGTTAAATGAATCACTGCACCACTGATAAGGGAATCACATTGTTGTTAAGCGAATCCAGCTTCTCCCATTGACTTTGCTTGTTGGAATCTAGCTGGAAGAATCACAGATGGTGATCATGTGACCCCAGAACAATGTAAACATTGTAAATGCATGCTGGTTGCCAGGCGGCTGAATTTTGATCAGATGGTTGTGGGGAGACTTTGATGATCATAAGTGTGAGGATCGGCCATAAGTCATTTTTTCAGTGTGATTGTAACTTTTAATAGTTGCTAAACAAATGGTTGTAAATTGAGGACTACCTGTGAAAGAAATGGTTTATAATATGAATAGCTTGGACTTATTATGGGTCTAAAACATTCCTTCTAATTTTCAGAGAGACGAGGAGCACCTAATATTTTTGAAATCACAGAAAGGGTAGAAATGGGTCAGATGGCCTCCATGTTCTTCAATAAAGGTAACTACTTTTAAGCTATTAAGGCCCTGTTTTATATTTTGGATATGTTTTGCTGGGTTTTTATTTAAACCTTATCTGGTTCATTTCCTAAAACATGCTTACAGTTTTTATTTGTGGAATACTTTCAAGTAAACACAAACTAGGAAACGCCTGCACATTAATACAGAGAGTGGAGTACTACTAAATTATTGTCAAAAAGCTCTCAATTTCCCTCTACCCCCTCCTTCCCCCGTTTCCTCTTCCCCCCTCAATTTCCCCCTAAATATAAGTTTTATTGGTGATGGCCTGGCTGAGAATATTTACATTATCCATACCTATGGCTGCTATGGAAAATAGATCAAACATATATAAGTGATAGTTCCCAAGACCTGGGACTGAATAGGCCTGTGTATGGAATCGGGCCTTTGGCCTCTTCTTCATTAAGCTTTGTATTCATAGCAAAGGTTGAAGTATTCTGGTCAGTGTCATCCAAAATGAGCTAGTAAAGATTGAGATGTGTTGGCTAACTTTATCTTCCCACACTTCCAAAGGTGGCTCTTTCTGACTTTACACCATATCTACCATGTTTCTCAGAAAATAAGACTGGGTCTTATTTTCTCCCCCCCCCCAAAAAAAACACGGCTAGGCCCTTTTCTTGAGGGGTGCCCTAATTTTTCCCCCATCTATGCCAACCCCCCCCAGGACAGCGACATCCCTTCACTAATCTGCTTTCCAGGTCTGTTCTCCCCTGCGTATGCAAGAAGCCTACGGGACTACGGTAAAATCCCCCCGCTGTGGTTCAGACTTTCCAACTTCTCATGAAAAAAAAAAAATCTCGTGAGTAACTTACCGTAGTCCCACAGACCTCTTGCACGCGCAGCGGAGAACGGACCTGGAAAGCAGGTTAGTGAAGGGATGTCGCTGCCCTGGTGGTGGGGTGGGGTTGGGGGCTTGGCATCGGTGCTCTGGCTGAAATGTCTTTAGGTAAGCTTGTGCAGAGCGCATGGGGCAGCTCTGCACCCCCTACCTTGCTTCGCCCTCCACCACCCGCACCGCCTCGCCTCGTTTTTCGCAATGCGAATTGCAGGGGCACTTACCTGGTGGCGGTGCCACATGCTGGGTGGCAGCAGGAGCCTGCTTCTGACCCATCTTCTGCGGCCACTTGCTGCCACTCGCACACATCGCCCCGGCCTTCAGAAGCCTGCCAGAAGACATCTGCAGCCTTTAACAGAGAATCTATTATCGGCTGCAGAGGGATTTCTGGAAAGCTCTCTGCAGCAGATAACAGAGCTCCGGATCTATCCGCTATCTGTTATTGGCTGCAGATGCCTTCCGACAGGCCTCTGAAGGCAAAATGGAGCCCCAGGTGATGCGTGCGCATCCATTCAGAGCCCGTCCATGTGCATCCATCTGGAGCTCAGCACGGACTGAGGGAAGGACAGCAGGTAGGAAAGTCCCCCCTCCCCATTTTCCTCTGCCAAAAGGCCTCCATTCCAAAACTTCAGCGTTCAGAATGGAAGCTTTTTGGCGAACGGTTCCCCAAGGGCCAGTGGGCTACGGCTGCAGCCGGACAGTTCCCCCCCCCCGTGCTTATTTTCAGGGGGGGGGGCAAAATTCTGAGAAACACGGTAGTTATGTTCTCAGTAAAACTGAAGTACTGCTGGATTGACTTCAAAGACACCATAATGCTCTATGATGCAAGTATTAGGAAATGTATTTGGCGAGATACCATTGACATGTGCCTAGTGTACTGCACTTCTATAGTAGATTTCAGGATTGTTCTGGAATCTTCAGCAGTGCTCTTGATTATATTTCTTACGTGCACTGTATTAAAACCTGCAGTTTATACATTTTTTTTGTCTAATAAAATACAATTCCCCGAGTTGGAATTGCATGTGAATAGCTTTTCCAAACCAGGGCCCCTGCAAATACATTAGAAGACTACAGCTTTCAAAATTCCTATTTTCCCAGTCATTGGGGGTAACGGAGAGGGACTCTCAGCTCTCTGCAGGCATAGCTGAGGGGCCTGAATCAAGTCTGTCTTGGAGAAACAGATGCCGAGAGCCTCATTTCATGGTCTCACGCTTTGCTACAGTGGGTTCTTTCTGCAAATGCAGTGGGAGACTTCCCAGTAGCAGAGCTCTCCCCATCAACAAAAGCTAGCAAAGAGGCATCTTCCCTACATTCTAATCATCTTTAGCAGATAATAACCCACGTTTAGGAACGTTCAGCTGAAAGCCCCACTTTCTACTCAGGTGAATTTATCTTACCAGGCTTTTACTTCGTTGACTTTGTGTTCTGGAAAAGCCTTAAGTTGGTGGTGTATGTTACAGTAGCATGAGTATTCAGTGGCACTTAGGACTGCCCTAGAAATAAACAATCGGTGCCCAGTAGCAGAAAATAAAAGGCAGACGAGTGAAACTCTTTTTAATAAGAGCTTACCTGAAATTGGCATTTCTTCTGCACTTTGAAGCCTTTCCCACTTCCAGATAGCAAGTAATGTTTAAAAGACTGCATAGTTGTCTTCATTCTTTTCCCACTAGGAAATCAGTAGTGCTTAAGCAAATTTCAACACCAGATTCTCCCATCTTTTTCTGTAACTATTAATCTCGTTATAAATCATATTTCCCATTCTAATCTTTAGAACTGGTATAGAATGCCAATTTTAAATGTGTGCAACCTGGCCGTGTTTCACTTCAGCGATGGATTGCATAAGATTGTGCAAAGCTAAGATCAAAACTGTTGCAAGAGAAGAATCCTCTCTCTCTCTCTCTTTACATCTTCCAAACAAATTGCTATGTTCCTTATGGCTGGATTTGGAAGTCAGAAAATGACAAGCACCGGTAAAAGTATACTTTACAGCAGGCAATTTGAAGCACAGCTCGATAGGGAATACCCTCCCCCCCCCCTCTTTCCATCTCTTCAAGTCTAGCTACTTCCCCTGAGAGGGCAGATTGGAGCATTTCTCATAAATGTGCATGTAGACAGTGATAGAACAAGGTCTCTGAAGCACTTGAATTCATAAGGAAGAAAAGCTGGTTAGGATAGAGATAGCTTAATACTGTTCCTTGAGTGTTCTGAATTTTTGATAAGGGCTATAAGAACTCTACTAGATTAATCACCTAATGGGGGAGGAGAAGAAATTAATTGAGTGTCTTGCCAATTTTGACAGTCACTCAGGAAATTATTGTTGTCTTCCCACTCCTCCTGGAATTCAGAAGCATTAATAGAGTAAGCTTCCACTAAATCAACTAAGAATGCAGAAAGGCGTTGAATACCTGTTTACTCTCTTTTTAAAGCCACCTAAACCAGAGGTCTTTGCATTGTCTTGTGGCGGAACAATCCATATGACTGAGTGGCTGAAGTATCTTTTGTTGGTAGTGAACATCGTTATCAATTCCCTCCACCACTACCCTCCCCCAGTGTAACTTTCACAGTAATTTACCATAGTGGAAAATTTATGGAGCTGCCAGAGCTTTAGTTTATTAATTGGTTGAGCAGGGAATTAAAGTTGCAGTTTTTATTAGGTTGTTTCTGTCATGGTGGCTGCATTCATAAGAAAGTTAACTCTGTGTTTCTATTAACTGCGATCCACTGAAGAAGCCAAATCAGTCTTTGTCATGAGCAAAACCAAGTCCAATCTTCATTTGTATTGTCCTTTGACAGGACTGATCTTATAACCTGGACTGGCATAACTTTGCTGTATGTTCAGCTCTTTTACCATTAGCAGGTTGCAAAGATGGGTCCGTGTATCTGTGTGCTGTCCTCAGAGGTTTTGGTTGCAAGTAAAAACAAAACCTTTTTCTTCTTTTCTTTCCCTCCTTGGGATGTCCAGCAGCAACTTAATTCAGAAGCAAAAAGGGCAATGGAATGTTTCTGTAATGGACTTTGTGCCATCCAAGCAGATTTGTCATTATTTTTTTCTTTCAGATAATGAAATCTGTGAATTGGGATGTGTATTAAGAATATAAAAAGATACTGAAAACAAAATAATTAGTATGAGGTACAAGTAATCCAGACATCCCCTGCAGGTGCTGTTTTGGAAAGATTGTTTCCTTGGTAAATTTAGACGTTTTGGAACAATTAGACAAGGGTTCTCTCCTTCCTTGCTTGAATGCCTCTTCCCACATTTCTTCTTTCCATTCAGTTTTGTTGCTTTCTTTCTCCATCCTTTTTCACTACAGTGACTTTTTCTTGTTATCCAATCTCAATCCTGAATTTTCCTCTTCGGAGGAATCTGCATATCTCCTTTTGTGATACACTGTTCATATATCAGATTTTGGAAATGGTGCATCTTATTTAACAGGCAATTGAGCTTAATTAGTAGTTTTTACAAGTAGTCCTTGGCAAACATCCATTAGTTCAACGATTATTCAAAATTACAGTGGTACTGAAAAAAATGACATGTGATTGTTCCTCTGAGTTCTGTGGGGCTTTCTGCACTCCTGCAATCACATGATTGTAATCTGGGCACTTGGCTGCCTGGCTCACAATTACAACATTGCAGGAATCCCTGCTGGCTTCCCCATAAGCAAAGTCAATGGGGAAGCTGGCAGGAAAAGTCACAAGTCATTCTGGTAAGTTCCCCTGGTTTTCCTGCATTCTTGCTACATCATGCCCTCCACCCCATGGCCTTTTTATACTTGCAAATCCTACCTCTTGCACTCTGCTGCACTATGCTTTCTATCCCATGGCCTTTCTGCACTTGTGCTGCACCCTCCATCCCATTTTCTTCCTGCACTTGCATAATGCCACATCTTCCTCTCCCTACTGGGCTTCCCCTCTCCTTGTAGCACTGCTTCCTGCTTAACAAACCCACACACAACTTGGGGTGGCAATAGCAACTGCGACTACCGAGATTGTCACTAAGCATTGCAGTCACCTGATGTTGTGCTTTATGTCTGCACTCCTTACAGATGTTAATCCCAAACCCACCTGTAGTTCATTTAATACAATTTTATTTTTTTATCCTATTTAGGTTATGTAGATTTTGGTAGGTATATTTCCATACATGCTTATGAGGGGTGCAGTGCCTCACAATCAGGAGGCTGTGAGCTTGATCCTAGATAGCGGCATATATTTCTCAAACTGGGCACAATAAGTAATTATCTGCTGCAAACTCTGCATTGGCGACAGGAAGGGCATCTGGCCAGTAAACATTCTACTCCGTTCAGTTGCCTGACTCCACCCCAGTAAGGGATTACGGGGTTATTAAAAGACTAAAAAAATAAATTCCATACATGCTTATATGTATATACAAGAGTATCACATGCACAGACGTATGACAGGGATCTCCAGCATTGGTTTCAACTGGAATTGACAACTAAGGTTAACAAAGGGAGAAATTCAGCACTGCAAAAGTTCTTTCTTTTTTAAACCATCTAAATAGTTGTTTATTATTAGATAGGGGATTTTCTTAAACCCACATTGTCATTTTTGGGGAAGTCAAATAGTGTATTACTATGATGATGGACTATTATATGGAAATTTACACAGAGCAATTTACAAAACCATGGCATTATTCACCAAATTGATGCAAAAGATTCGTGGTATTGAATGAGAGAATCCTTTTTTTCCAGTCAGTTGCTAACGTCTTCAAATGGTTGACTCACAGACACCTTTATTGGCTGACATACAAAAAAAGCAGTGCATGGGGAGATTTGTGAACAACATCTTCAAACATGTTGTTCCTATCGGAATTTATAAATCTTACATGTTATTAAAAAAGTCCCACATAAATCACCATAAACCCCCTCTTTTTTACTATTAGCTAGTGCATCCCTGTAAGCATGCAACACTATAAATATACGTGGCTTTTTTTTTTAAAAAAAAAGACAGGTTCTTAACTATCCTGAGAATTATATGCTCGTTTGTAAGGCATATATTGCTGTATATGATATAACTGGCCACAATGATATTTTAACATTGTGGTCACGGCCAAAATATTTCGCCAAAAATAATAGCTGCTATGGTGGATCAAGTTATATAGGCAGTAAATAGACCAATTAGGTGTTCCCTTTAAATTTTCCACCATTCAAAGCTAGGGAGACAGGCTTGTCAAATAAACTAGGTTAGCTCAGTCAGAATTCTACAGGAGATCAGCTTCGTTTTCTAACTGCATTTGTTTCATTCCTCTGTGCCTAGGCTCAAGGTGAGGGTGAGGTTCAAAGAAAGCAGGGTCAGATTGTGGCTAAGGATGTAATGAGAAGCTCCGGTTAACTCACACTTGGATTTGTGAATCAGCGTCAGACTAATGTAAATTCATTATGTCGTGGCTTAAGTCATGACTGCTGCCTAAATGAGTTTAGTCATATAAAAGAATCATCACTCAAATATGTGCAAGCCAACAACGTATTACAATATTGTGGAAGAAAAAAGGAAACATTAAAGTTTGTCTTCTATTGGTAATTTGCAACATAGATTGTAAATTATCCTACACTTACAGACAAGTTTTGAGGATAAAGAATTTGTGAAATAGGGAGGACGTTATTTGCTCAGCAACCTAAATTGTTTTGTACATGCTACGATTGAGAGAATATATTAGCGTTTCCCAGATATGTTCTTTCTATTTTCAGTATTGTAGAAAAATGTTATTCCTCCCCGCCCCCCATCTGCTAAAATACTAGATGATGTGTATATTTATTTATTACAGATACATTTATTGTGATGAGATTGACCTGGCTGCTGATACAGTTCTGGCAACTCTTTATGCTGCCAAGAAGTACATTGTTCCTCATCTCGCCCGGGCCTGTGTGAATTTCCTAGAGACGAGTCTGAGTGCAAAAAACGCTTGTGTGCTGCTTTCCCAGAGCTGCTTATTTGAGGAACCGGACTTAACCGAGCGTTGCTGGGAGGTGATCGATGCACAGGCCGAGCTGGCTCTGAAATCGGAAGGCTTCTGTGACATTGACTTCCAAACCCTTGAAAGCATTCTCCAAAGGGAGACCCTGAACGCCAAAGAGATTGTGGTTTTTGAAGCTGCCCTCAATTGGGCTGAAATGGAGTGTCAACGGCAAGAGTTGCCTCCTAGCATTGAAAATAAGCGCAAGGTGCTTGGGAAGGCGCTCTATCTCATTCGCATACCCACCATGGCCCTGGATGACTTTGCCAATGGGGCTGCTCAATCTGGTCTTCTGACCCTCAGTGAAACAAATGATATCTTCCTTTGGTACACAGCTGCCAAGAAACCAGAGCTGCAGTTTGTGAGCAATGCCCGCAAAGGCCTGGTCCCTCAGCGCTGTCATCGTTTCCAGTCATGTGCCTACCGCAGCAATCAGTGGCGCTACAGGGGACGGTGTGACAGCATCCAGTTTGCTGTTGACAAGAGAGTTTTCATTGCTGGGTTTGGACTCTATGGCTCCAGCTGCGGATCAGCAGAATACAGTGCTAAGATTGAACTCAAGCGGCAAGGTGTTATCCTTGGACAAAACTTAAGCAAGTATTTCTCAGATGGATCTAGCAATACTTTCCCCGTGTGGTTTGAGTATCCAGTGCAAATCGAACCAGATACTTTTTATACGGCTAGTGTGATTTTGGATGGTAATGAACTCAGCTATTTTGGGCAGGAAGGAATGACAGAAGTCCAATGTGGCAAAGTGACTGTGCAATTCCAGTGTTCTTCAGACAGCACCAATGGCACTGGGGTTCAGGGAGGGCAAATTCCAGAACTTATTTTTTATGCTTGAAGGAAAAGGTGGGTTCGCAGAACGCTCTGTGATTCTATGATGTATTGTGTCTGGTTCAGGACAATTTCATGCTTAGCTTCTTGTCTGCAGATATATATGGTCAATTCAAGTGGGACACTCCCAAATGCAGTGAACAGTTTTAACTCTTGCTGTACTTTTTATTGTCTACATGTATTTCTTCTACTACATGCTCCCAAGATCAAACTAGCAAATTAGGTGTTAAAAGATTTTTGGCTTTAGCACAGATGGAATGCCTTATTAGTTGAAGAAAGTTGTCATTTTTTTCCCATGCAGTGTGTGTCAAGGGACATAACTTGTCTGGTCTCTACTTTGCTGCTATTTCCTGTCATTTTGATTTATGGCTTATTTATTTTTGCTCCTCTATGCTGTAGGCTTCTTGAACACCTCAGAATTAAAAGTGTCTTTAGTCTTTTGCCATTTGGATGTGACACAAACTTAGAATTGAGGCTGGTTTAGCTACAGCATCACCATGCCCGGGTTGAGGTTTTCTAGAAGAAACATAGGAGCTCTTCAAGCATTTGAAGGCCATAGCAACTTATTGGAAAATATATAAAGTTTGATTTGCCCTGAATTGCTTTTGTAAACACTGGCATTTTGTATTTAGTTTATGTTGTGGAAGATAACAGCAAACACTCAAAATCTTTGGGGACAGTTGCTTTTTAATTAACCTTAAACTTTTTTTTTTTAAAGAAAGCTCTTTTAGCTTGCCCATGATTACTTCTGGGTAGCCTTCCCTAGCTGGTAGTCCTCCAGGTGTATTAGTGCAGTTCCTACTATCTTCAGAGTACATGCAGGACGGGAATAATGGCAGCTAAAGCCTTTCATACAAGGAGAGCCTACTCTGAAGTATTACATAATGGCATTTACACTATTCCAAAATCTCTCTGATAGTTACTTTTCTTTTGAAAGGATTAAATACATTTCATTTAATCAAGTCTAACAGCCATTATTCGGCTGCCTTTCATGCATCATCTGTGTTTTTTCCAGTGTCAGGAAATGTGTAGCAAAAAGCAGATGATGAGTTTTGTGAGTTTTATTTGCCGAAATATCATTTTAAAGATATATGTTTTTTTCCAAGTAGTAAAAATACAGATGTTTGGAGCATTTTAATTGTTAGAAATTGTCATGGAATGTATTTGTTCAGTGTACCATACAGTGACAGTTTTTTCCACAGAACTCAAAGCTGAATATTATAATGCTTCACATATTAAATTAACTAGTGTTTAAACAATTGCAGCAAGTAGGTTTGAAAGCTCTGTTTTCGAATGAGCAAGTAGACTGGACATTAGGCAGTTTGGTTAGAATATGAATATTCACCCAGTTATAAATTTTGAAACATGTCTCAAATTTCTAGATGTTAATTTTTTTTTCCCTCATCTGATTCCCTCCACATCCTATAGTTTTCACTATCTCCAGCCAGTGTGACAAAGGGATTCCTGATATTTGTAATTTAACACAGGTTGCAACAGAATTACTGAAGGGATTTGTATTCTGCCAGGCTCATACAAAATAATATTTGTTTAACTTATCAGACACTATGACTTCAACAAACTAATTTATTTATTTTTTTAGTTTATCGTTAAGTGTAAACGTGACCATTAAGATTGCTTGTGAATCTGCTTGTAGGTCTCTCTTTGACTACAGAAGTATACTTTTTAGCACAAGTGTAAATTACTGTTTTGTTTTGTGCAGCACACAGTAAGACTATGAAATTTGGGCTGCAAAATGCCATGCGGCAGCAAAAAAAAAAATACCAAGTGGGATTTTTGCAATCCGGAACTGGGAACCCTGCAGAATCTGAGATATTTGTGACAAATATTTCTTATCTAACTTTTGGAGATTTTTCAATTGTCAGTCAAGCTTTCCTTTTCCAGATTTGTTTAAATTGGTTGGACTCTCTGCATTTCTAACAAAAGATTCAGGTTGGCAGGTAGCTTTAAAAAAAGAGAGATGGTAAAAGTATAGGTGAATACCATGTTTGTGAAATAAAAGGCAACGTCTCAAAACAGCAACCCATATGCATTTCTGTCTAGAAAATAACAAGTATTAGT
>JANHFL010003595.1:36149-51422 GCA_032468155.1 Oxyrhabdium leporinum | reverse complement strand
ATTGTTTTAAATAAAAGCTGTGAACCGCCCCGAGTCTTCGGAATGGGGCGGTATATAAATACAAAAATAAAATAAATTAAAAAAAAAGTGGAGGGTTTTTAGGAACTCAAAGTGTCCAGCCAGCCTTGAGTCATGGCATTGTTGCAGCACTTTCAGACTTAGGCTGGTGGGGATGTACAACTTGGGACCCTTCCAGGCTAATCCATCCTGCATCATCAGGATATTGGGGTTGTCCTCCAACCATTGGTCTGCAGGGATAGCAGATTTCATCTCTGCCGAGATTGGGTCAGTCATGGAATCCCCCTGACTCCTAGCTTGGCTTTGGGTAGTGACTTGAGCCTCTGGCTGCAACTGGGGCACCACCGCATGTATCCCTTCTTCCAGCTTACTGTTAAACTGAGGCTTCCTTGATAACACATCACCTAATTTGTTCTTTTCACCTGGGGTATGCTTTAGTTCAAAACTGAATCATTTGAAATACTGCACCCAGCGGACTTGTTTAGGGGACAGTTTTCATGGCGTTTTCAGTGCCACTAAGTTTTTATGGTCAGTCCAGACTTCAAAAGGCTCCCTTCTCCCTTCTAAGAAATGTCTCCAGGAGAGGAGGGCCTAATGGATTGCAAAAGCCTCTTTCTCCCATATGGCCCAACGTCTCTTTGTGTCCATCAATTTTTTTGACATATAGGTGCAAGGCTATAACTGACCCACCAAGTTTTTCTGTAGGAGCACCAAAGTGACGGCAACATCACTGGCATCAGCTTGCACTACAAATGGCTTGTTGGGATCAGGGTGCAACAGGATTGGTTCTTTAAAAAAAAAGTCCCTTTAGTTTCTCGAATGCCCACTGACACTCAAGGGTCTAGCTCAGCAGCTGGTTGGGTTTCAGTTTGGGGTCAGTCCCCTTTGATTTCAACAATTCAGTTAGTGATAATGCGATCTCAGCGAATGCAGGAATGAATTGTCAGTAAAAGTTTGCGAACCCCAAGAAACTCTGCAGTTGTTTCCAGGTGCAAGGGGGCTGCCAGTTGAGCACTGCCTTGATTTTGGCTGGGTCCATCTCAATCCCCTCATTGGATAGTTGGTAGCCTAGGTAGTCTAGGGAGGTTTAGCAGAATGCACATTTTGATAGCTTGACATAAAGTTTGGCATCAAAGAGTTTTTTCAACACTTGTCACACCAGTTTTACATGCTCTTCCATGGTCTAAGTGAAGATGAGAATGTCATCCAAGTAAACTGGGACCCCTGTTAAAGATGCTCATGTAGTACCTCATTAATGAATTGCGTAAATACTGCAGGGGCTTCCTGGAGTCCAAAAGGCATCACCTTAAACTGGAAACTAGCGAGCAGGCAATTGAAAGCAGTCTTCCATTCATCACCCTCTCTTATTCGGATCCAGTAGTATGCCTCTTGCAGGTCTAGTTTGGTAAATAGTTGGCCTTTTGCCAAATGTTTTAGTAGTTCTTCATTAGAGGGAGGGGGTAGGTGTTTTGTACACAGACTGCATTTATTCCACAAAAATCAATTCGAAGTCTCACCCCCCATCTTTCTTTTATTTGAATAGCACGGGGGCTGCAACCCGTGAATTCGCTGGCTGGATGAACCCCCTGGCTAAGTTGGAGTTGGTGTACTTTCTTAGTTCATCCATCTTCCTTGGGGATATTGAGTACATTTTTGGTTTGGGTAGTTTTGCCCCAGGGATGAATTCTATGGCACAGTCTGTGGGTCAGTGAGGGGGGAGTACGTTGCATTCCTCCTCACTGAAGACCTCTGCCAAATCTTGGTATTCTTTCAGTATGTATGGGCAACCTGGTGGCGCCTCATTCATGGAAGCCACCATCTCTTTCTGGTTGCTGTCCCTGAGTCCTAAAGGCTGCTTGTTCTTGGATTGGAGGGGGGGAGGTTTGGGTCCTATGCCTATCCTTATTTTGTGGTAGCCATCTTCCCAGGTGATGGTGGGAGCCCACTTGTTTAGCCAAGCCAACCCAAGAATGAGTGAGTCAGTCATTTTGGGGACAACCACAAACCATATAAGCTCCCAATGCCATCCTATTTCCAGTCTTACAGGTTCGGTGACTAAAGTTTCGGGCTCCCCCCACCCCCCGATCAGGGAACAATCTGCTTACTCAAAGGGGCAGCTTAGGGTGGTGGTTTTTATTCCTAATTTCTGAACCATCTGGGGGCTGATTAAACACTGGGTGCACCCAGTGTCTTCTATGGCTTCTAGTTCCCCATGGGTTCTGGTGCTGGGCACCCTTATGTAAGTCTTTATGGTGAAAGGGCAGATGGCTCCACTTACCATCGGGTCTTCATCGCCATTCCCTCCGGAATCCATCACTTCTGGGGACAGAGTTTCACCCTCCTCAAGTGGGAGAGGCGGAACCTCCATGGCCTGTCATGTGAACTTCCCCTTCTCAGGTGGCTTGTGGGGAGTTCTTTTTGACTTGCATGTGGCCAGTGTTCTTGCTTGAGGAATGGGAGTGGGTGGGAGGCATTCAGAAACTCTGTGGCCCTGTTGACTGCATCAGTAGCACTTAATTGTAGGGTTAGTCATGGGCTTTGGTTCTGCTTGTGGGTTCCCAGTTGGAAGCCTGCCCAACTGGCTCTTAGAGGCTTTCTTCTGCATAGCCCTATGGCGGGGGCTAATTTCTAGGTCCATTGCCATCGCCATCTGGTACCAATCTTGGATTTGGTTGGGCAGGCTTCCAATTGCACTTCTAATTGCACAAGCCTTCCTAAGTTCTGGATCCAAAGCTTCCTTAAAGTAATGGATAAAGAGCCTTTCGGACCAGCCTCACAACCTTCTGGCTACTCTTCTAAACTCCCACACTAATTTTTTAGGTGGGCAGCCACGCTGTTTCTGCCCTTTGATTTCTGCTTCAGCCTCTTCCTGGTTTTCCAAGTCTTCGAATCGTGCTCTCAAAGACTGCACAAATTCATCCACATCTTCTAACTTAGGGGCTCCTTCACCATGGAGTTGGGCAATCCAATCGGCCACTTCCCCTTTTCTCATATTATCCACAATGGCTGTGATCATGTCCTGGTCTGATTGGTATTGTGCCCCATAACGGTCAATGTCAATCCAAATCCAGTTGAGGAAGTAGGATAGTTTGTCTGGGGTGCCATCAAAGATGACTGGGAATTGTGGTGGGGCAGCGGCTGGGGGTGGTGGTGGTGGGGCAGCTGCTGCTTGAGGAATTGGCAGTGGAGCTGGAGCCAGCATCCACTGGTACTGGATCCTCCCATGTCTGGGATAAAAAGCCCACCTGGATGGAATCTGGTCTGTGGGTGGCATCCCTGGAGGTGCTGGTGAGGCTTGTTGGACAGGCCTGGGTGTACCTGCCTGTCTGCCTCCGATTCAAGGTCTTGATCAGTCCAGTGGGTCATCCTGCCATGATGGGTGACTGGGCTGCCACTGCAGTGGAGGGACTTCTCTGCTGGGACCTGGGCCTTAGGCTGGCTACTGCTGAATGAAACAAAGTGAATGCCCTGCTCTGGCCTGCCACTCCTCTGGATTCTGGATAGTGGAAAACAGGCTGTGGCAGCACCCATCTGGCTGAACCATGTGTGGGGCATTCTGGACCATGGGACCCATGCTCAGCAGTTCGAATTTTTCAGGTAACCCAGCTAGTGACTGGCTCTGCAACACTGGTTGAAGCCTCCACTCTTGAAATTCGCCAGCCTCTAGGGACCACTTGTAGGCAGATCCGGTACCCTGTTGCCACTGTGCTCCCACAGGTGGGGGAACACCAGTCATTGGTTCTGGTTCAAACTGTGTGGCTGGTCATGTTGGTGGGGTCTGCCAAGGGGTCAGTTCCTCGGGTCTCATGCCTCTCCGGATTTCAGCTTACGCAGCCTCAGCTGTGGCCACTTCTGCCTCTGAAGGGTAACAACAGGTTTTGCAGATTTCCCCCGGTACAGGTCCGGTGGCCCCTTCACTGGTCTCCAGTTCTTGCTCCATCTTCCCTGAGTCTTTACGCCCCCCAGTGTTTTGGGGGGAGCTTCTTGAGGCTCAGGACCCTGGGCAGAGGCACCGCTCTTGTGAAAGCCACTGTGATTTTCTTTTAGGGGATTCTGGTTAATGTCAGCGTTCCAACCAAACTTTCCAAATTCAGCAGTCAGAGACAAAGTCCAACCAAGTAAGAATTTATTAGAGAAGTCATATTGGCACATCTGGGGAAAACCCAAATCTGAATTTCCATGTTTTCCCCTGCTACACTAAAACTCACACCCAGCACCTTACTGATGACCATCAAGTCACACTCTCCAATCCACCTCCATTCTGAACTCCTGTGAAGTCCAGTCACTCCCCTCCAAACTCCAGCAACTCGACCTTGAGCTCTGGCGAAAGAATGTTGTTGTAGCTATCCTCCCTTCTCACTTCACTCTCGTTCCCACAGTTACCCATCCTCCCTTGTGGCAGCTCCAAATCTGATTCAAGATGGATCTGGGGCTGACACTCTGTTCTCCAAACTCTCTTCTTCCCAGTGACATGATAAGGATTGACCCTTTTTAAAGGGCTAGGAAATAATTCCGGAATCTGTGTTCTTTATGCTTTCCAAACTTATTTTGACCTGAGTCACATTATTTGTGAGGGTTATCTATATGTAATTACATAATTATGTATAAATACATTATCTCACTTGCTCACCCTTTTTCTTAACCTAAAAAGTTTCAATTTTTTGAAAGTTTATAATAGGTTCTCTTAATTCATTGAATGATTTTTTTTCCTTAACTGAAACACATTAGCTGTCATATCTACTCAGACATTATTCAGAAAACAGATTAATGGGTACTGTGTCAAATATTTAGTATCTCATCAAGCCACTAGAGAGAAACAATTATTGCTACAAAGAAATTTGCTCCCTTTTAAAATATATTTTTAAGCTGTGATCTTAAGCAAACTGAGAGTGAAATGAGTTTTATAAATGTAAGTAGAAATATGGCTATATAAATGTTCATAATTAGACTACAAATGTACTATTTTCAGCTAAGGCCACTACTGTAGAGAAGAGTCCAATGGGCTCAATATTTCAATTGGTTCGATTTTACCCTTTAGTACTTGCCAGAAGGAAAACAATTCCTTGCAGATGCACTCTCCTGCACACCCCAACATAAAAGCAATCTTCTCCTACATAAAAACGACCTCCTCCTATCTCTGGGAGGAGATAGTTAATCATGCCCACCTGGCAGCTGGCAGGACAAGGCTCCACAAGGCTATGACTGCATGCTGCTCCTCAACCAAATAATAATGTGTTGACCCAGCAGCTGTGGGAAGCCCTGAGGGAAGACACATGGTTCCAAAGAAGGAAGAGTTGACAATAAGGGAGGAGCTGGCATGGAAGGGAGACAAGTTGTATGTTCTAGCCAACCAGAGAACCCAAATCCTGCAAAGAAGTCATGATGTAAACCCTGCAGGCCATTTTGGTTTCACAAAAACTCTCCATTTGGCTAAGAGGCAGTTATGGTGGCCTAAGATTAAGAAGGACATAGAAAGCTATGAATGAAGCTGCCTGGTGTGCACATCCATGAAACAATTGCCAGGGAAGCCTCCTTGGCTGCTGCAATCAGTGGCCAATCCTAACAATCCATGGGAAGAGATTGTCATGGACCTTATTGTGGAATTGCCCAAGAGTGCTGGGAATACCATGATTTGGACTGTGATTGAACTGCTCTCAAAGCAACCACACTTCATGATATACACAAAGATTTCTTCAGCCTGGACTTTAGCCAAGATATTTCTGCAGCATATATATTGGCTGCATGGAGTCCCAAGACACATTATCTTCAACTTGGGAGGGGGGGGGATTGTGGGTGCAATTTACAGCAACATTCTGGCAGGAATTTGTAACACTAATAGGCTACTCCCAAGAACTTAGCTCAAGGTTCCATCTAAGTACTAACAGAGCAGCAGAACAAGCTAACACAAAGTAGAGCAATACTTACATTACTATGTAATTATCAGCAGACTAATTAGGCAGAACTCCTGCCTTTCAGGAGTGGTTTATAGTAACTCTGTGTATAGTAACACTGGTCTCACCCAATTCAAAGTAATCATGGGAATGGAGTTATTACCAATGTCAGAGCTTCTGAGGGAACCTCCTTCTTCCGTATCACTAGCTGAATGGATGGATACGCTAAAATGCCATACAAAAAGCATTGAATAAAGTCAGGGAGTCACAAAAGAAGTTGGATGATCAGAAAAGAACACTCCAGAAAAAAAATAGTATTGGGGATAAAGTATAATCTACCAAAAAGCTAAAGCTGAGGCAACCCTGTAAGAAACTAGGTCCCAAGTATATAGGACCCTTCCCAATCATTTGGATTATAAATCCAGTCACAGTAGAACTGTAGTTACTGGAAGTCTTCAGATGGGTCCATCCAGTGTTCCATTGCAGTCTGTTAAAACCACTCCAAAGCTCTAAACTAAGACCAGTTAAAAGGAGCCCCCTCCGTCTGTTGTAGTGGGTGGTGAGAAACATTCTGAAATTAAGAAAATACTGGACTCAAGATATTTTAAGGGGAAATTATAATACTTAGTGCAGTGGAAAGGTTATCGCTCAGCTGATGCTGAGAGGGTAACTGCCCACAATGTTAGTAGACAAGCTAGTAAGAAAGTTTCATCTAAATAACATGAGTGTCCAAAAGGATCATTCAATGCTAAGGATTTCTGAATAATTATGTCAGCATGTCAAGATTGAATTGCTTATTGCCTTCTAGCTCCTATTATTTTTCAACTTGCCAATGATAAGGGGAGAGGGGTGGAATGTGTAGGGAGGAAACAGGATGCCATGATGTCATTCACAGACCATGACAGCCTGCAAAATGCCCAGGTCACTACCACAGGTACTTGATGGAGAAGTGGACTATTCCCATAATAAAAATAAGTTCTACTATTGAACCATGTGAATACTTGAGAGGTGGGAGATAGGGAATCTATTGTTTAACTAAGTAAGCTTTCACACAGGAAAAGCAGAGCTGGTTTTGCTTCTTCAGTTCCAAAATGGTATATTCAATAAAGTTTAACTTTTGGGGATTCAAAGACCACAAGAGTTCCTTTTGCTGGGTTTGCTAGTCAGACCATTGACAGAAGGAAGGAAGGAATAAGAAGATTCTAATTTTCTTTGCAGAAAGTAGATTAGAATAGAATTCTTTATTGGCCAAGTGTGATTGGACACACAATGAATTTGTCTTCAGTGCATAAGCTCTCAGTGTGCATACAAACAACAATAAATCATCATCATCATAAGATACATTTATCAGAAATCATGACACAACACTTAGTGATAGTCATAGAGTACTAAATAAGCAATCAACATAAATCATACTAGGATACTAAATAAAATAATTAATATAAATCATAAAATACAAACAACAAAGTTATAATCATAAGAGGATAAGGAAATAGGCAATAGGAAAGATGAGAAGAATAATAGTAATACATCCATACTAGGTAGTTTGACAGTGTTGTGGGAATTAGTGGTTTAGCAGAGTGATGGCATGGGAGAAAAACTATCCTTGTGTCTAGTTGTTTTGGTGTGCAATGCTCTATAGCGTCATCTTGAGGGAAGAAGTTGAAACAGTTTATGTCCAGGATGTGAGGGGTCTGTTGATATTTTCACAGCCCTCTTTTTGACTTGTGCAGTATACAGGTCCTCAATGGAAGGCAGGTTGGTAGCAATTGTTTTTTTCTGCAGTTGTAATTATCTGTTGAGTTTGTGTCTGTCTTGTTTGGTTTCAGAACCAAACCAGACAGTTACAGAGGTGCAGATGACAGACTCAGTAATTCCTCTGTAGAATTGAATCAGCAGTTCCTTGGGCAGTTTGAGTTTTCTGAGTTGGCGCAGAAAGAACATTCTTTGTTTCGCTTTTTTGATGACATTTTTGATGTTAGGTGTCCATTTTAAGTCTTGAGATATGAAAGAACCTAGAAACTTGAAGGTCTCAACTGCTGATACTGTGTTGTCTAGTATTGTAAGAGGCGGTAGTATAGGAGGGCTTCTCCTAAAATCTACCACCATTTCTATGGTTTTGAGTGTGTTTAGTTCAAGATTGTTCCGGTTGCACCACAAGGCTAGTTGTTCAACCTCCCATCTATATGCAGATTCATCGTTGTCTCAAATGAGACCAATCACTTTTCAGCCTTGGGAGCCATATTTGTAGAAGGCCTCTGTGCTGCCACATTTTAGTCCTGTCAGCCTTGGCAGCCGCAGTAGCCTTCTACAAATACGGCTCCCAGGGCTGACATCACTGTTGTATCATCTGCAAACTTCAGTACTTTAACAGAGGGATCCTTTGAGATGCAGTTGTTGGTATAGAGAGAGATGAGAAGTGGAAAAGCACATAGCCTTGTGGGGGGGGGAGGGGGGATCTGTGCTAATTGTACAGGTATCTTATGTGATTTTCTAATAAACAGGAAGCTTCATCTGCTGCTTCTGGTCTGTTAGAATGCTTATGATCCACTTACAAGTGTGGTCAGGCATGGCTAGCTGAATCAGTTTTGTTAGAAGCATATCTGGAATGATGATATTGAATGCCAAGCTGAAGTCTACAAAAAGGACCGTTGCATAAGTCCTTGGAGATTCAAGATGTTGTAGGATGTAGTACAGGACTACATTAACAACATCATCTGTTGATCTATTTGCTTCGTAGGCAAATTGCAAGGGGTCTATCAGCGGATCCGTGATGGTTTTTAGATGAACCAGCACTAACCTTTCAAAGGTTTTCATAACTATGGATGTTAGAGCAACTGGTCTGTAGTCATTCAGCTCCTTGATGGAGGGTTTCTTCAGCACTGGAATGATAGTAGAGCATTTGAAGAAAGAAGAACATAGCATATCTCTAGTGATTTATTAAAGATGCGGATGAATATGGTTGTTCAGCACAAGCTTTCAAGCAAGAAGGAGTTACCTTGTCTGGGCCTGGTGCTTTTCCAAGCTCTTCTCTGTGAAATAGACCTTGCACATCATTTTCTGTGATCACCAGAGGGATGGGGTCAGTTGTAGGAAGCTTGCCTGTTGTTGGTGTATCTGAGATGGAAATGGTGGTGATACTGTAGTTGACCGTGGTTTCCTCTCAAACCTACAGTAAAACACATTCAGGTCATTTGCCAGCTGTCGATTCCCTTCAGCATGGAAAGAAGGTTTGCTGCAACCAGTGATTTTTAAAAGAGTTTTCCACATATTTTCTGGTTCATTTGTTGAGAGTTGATTCCTCAGCTTTTCAGAGTAACTTCTTTTTGCTGCTCTGATCTCTCTTGTTAATCAGGCATTTCTGGCCTGATTGTACAGTATTCTATTTCCTTTCCTATAGGCTTCCTCTTTGGTATGATGTAACTGATTGAGTTTACAGTAGCTGTGAACCAAGGCTTATTGTTACTGTATATTCATATTTCTGGTCAGCACACATAGGTCTTCACAAAAACTAACATATGATGTTACAGTATCTATGAATTCTGAGAATTCATGCAAGTCTGCAGAGGTATCTTTGAAAACGTTCCAATCTGTGCAATCAAGGCAAGTCTGTAGCTTGAACCTTGTCTCCTCAGTCCAAGTCTTCAGTTATTTAATTGTTGATTTTATGGTTTTAAGCCTTTGTCTATAAACAGGTACAGGGTGAATCATACAATGAACAGAGTGTCCGACAGCTGCTCATGGTGAAGAACAATAAGCATCTTTTAATGTTCTGTAGCAGTGGTCTAAAGTATTATTGCCTCTAGTAAGACAGTTGATATGCTGAAAGTATCTTGGTAGCTCATGGCTTAAGTTAGTACTGTTGAAATCTCCTAGCACAATGAGAAGTGAATCAGGGTATTTCTCTTCAGCCCACATAATCTGGTCAGCTAGAGTTTGTAATGCATTGCTTATGCAAGCTTATAAAGGAATATATGTTGCAAATAGAAGGAATAATGAAAACTCTTGTGGAGAATAAAATGATTTGCAATTGATAAATAATGTCTCTAAGTTCACATTACAGAATTTATTTAGTGTAGTTACATTTTACACTATCAATTGTTGATATAAAAGCGGAGATCCCCTCCCTTCTTCTTTTTACCAGATGTTTCTGTTGTTTGCCCTGTGTATCTGAAACCCTGGGATATGCAAGCTGCTATCATCAATTGACTCATTTAGCCAAGTTTCAGTGAAGCAGAGGGCTGCTGAGTTGTAAAAATCAGAGTTGCATTTGTTTAAAAGAAGTATTTCATCTTATTAACAAGTAAATGTGAATTAGTTAAAAAGAGTGAAGTAAGAGGGTTTTTTATTCCATTTTAGTCTATTCAAAATCCCTGCTCGCTTACCCCTTCTTGTCTGCTGGCTCCTCCTTTTGTTTTTGTTTTTCCATTGTTCCAAGGGAGCTGCCACTTGCTGGATGACAATCTCTTCTGCATTTCTAAAGATGGGATGGTGGTGTTGTAGTAATTTTGTAAGTACAATTACAAAATGATCTCTTTCTTATTTTATGATTACAAAAACTCACTGTTTTCTATCATCCAGGATTCTTTTTTTGTAAATATTAAAACCACAAATCATAAGACCATTTTCTTCCATTTTGTGCAAAAAGTCTATAAGAAGTTTCCAGGCAATCATAAATATAAACATTGCTGTTTCTCTGATCATAGAAATAAATTTAGCCTTCTCCACAATTTTCATCATCTTTACTAACCATTCCGCTGTCATAGGTAGTGTTAAACCTTTCTATTTTTGAGCATATAATAGTCTTGCTATTGTTGTTAAATATAAAAACAAAGATCCATGACTTTTTTCTAATTGCTTATTCATTAGTCCCAAAGAAAAGTATCAGGTTTCAATTATACTTCAACCTTTAAAATCTTTAGAATTAATGCATATATTCATATTCAATTGTGTGTGAGAGTGGGGGGGAGGGAGAGTATCTCACCTATATGGCATTAGTTTCTTAGTGTGGTTCATTTTGTTGGGCTGACAATCCCTGGAACTGGATATAGGATTTTAAATGGGGTGGTGGTGTGAAGGAGAACATTGAATACATCCCATAGTAGCTTGTTTATAAGTTGCATTATATCGTTTGCTCAAGTTCAATATTTTTTTTCCCAGATGTACTTCTGCCAAGCCAGGATTAATTATCTATTGTACTGTTTTTCATGTTTTTCCCTAGATTCAGGATTTCACATTTCCCATGCTTGTTTCAACCTACTTTTCAAGCCTACATATATTAGTCCTTTCTTTAGAGTTGTGTGTCATGTGCAGATGTGATTATCATTCCTTCAAAAATAAACATCCATGCCAATTACAATTAGAATAGGTTCTAGGATATAAGCCATGACTATCCACTCAAAATTGATTCCAATGTGATGCAGAGCTATTTATGAATATTCTGTAGCTGCTCTCATTCAGCCAAATATAATCCATCTAATGTTATTTAGATGCCATCATTTAGTGCTGCAATTTTACTGTCTTATTGAGGGTATCATAAAAATATTATGTCTAAGGCCCTTCTCCAGTTATTAATTGTGCAACTGTATAGGAAATAAGAATAGAATAGAATAGAATAGAATAGAATAGAATAGAATAGAATAGAATAGAATAGAATAGAATTCTTTATTGGCCAAGTGTGATTGAACATACAAGGAATTTGTCTCCAGTGAATAAGCTCTCAGTGTACATGCAAGCAACAAGTGATAAATAGCAATAGCACTTAGCACAATACCATTTCAAAATGCTTCATAGCCCTCTCTAAATAGTTTACAGAGTCAGCATATTGTACCCAACAAACTGGGTCCTCATTTTACTGACCTCGGAAGGATGGAAGGATGAGTCAACCTTGACCTGGTAAGGATCGAATCTCTGGCAATCAGCAGAATTAGTCTGCAATACTGCATTCTAACCATTGCACCACTACAGCTCCTGATAAATCATGATCATAATAATAAAATACAATCATAAATCAAAAGATATAATGCTCAGTGATAGTCACAGTACACTAAATAAAGCAATCAACATAAATCATAAGATACAAACAACAAGTTATCATCATAAAGTGCTAAAAGAATAGGTAATAGGAAAGATGAGAAGGATAATAGTAATTCTGCCCTGCTAAGTGGTTTGACATCACAGGGCATAAGACAGTGTTGTGGGAGTTAGGTGTTTAGCAGAGTGATGGCATAAGGAAAGAACTGTCTTTATGTCTAGTTGTTTTGGCATGCAATGTCCTATAGTGTCATCTTGAAGGAAGAAGTTGAAACAGTTTATGTCCAGGTTGTGAGGGATCTGTAGATACTTTCACAGCCCCCTTTCTGGCTTGTGCAGTATACAGGTCCTCAATAGAAGGCAGGCTGGTTGCAACTATTTTTTCTGCAGTCCTAACTATCCACTGAAATCCGTGTCTGTCCTGTTTAGTTATTATGCCAAACCAGACAGTTATAGATGTGCAAATGACAAACTCAATAACACCTCTGCAGAACTGTATCAGCAACTCCCTGGGCAGTCTGAGCTTTCTGAGTCGGACATTCCTTGTCGTCCTTTTTTTGATAACATTTTTGATGTTAGGTATCAATTTCAAGTCCTTATATATTATAGAACCTAGAAACTTGCAAGTCTCTACTGTTGATACTGTGTTGCTTAATATTGTAAGAGGTGGCAGAATAGGAGGGCTACTCCTAAAATCTACTATTGTCTCTACAGTTTTGAATGTGTTTAGTTCAAGATTGTTCCAGCTGCACCACAAGGCCAGTTGTTCAACTTCCCCTCTATATGCAGATTCATCACCATCTCGAATGAGACCAATCACTGTTGTATCATCTGCAAACTTCAGTACTTTTAACAGAGGAATCCTTTGAGATGCAGTCATTGGTACAGAGAAAAAAAGAGTAATGGAGAGAACAGACAGTCGGGGGGGGGGGGCACCGTTGCAAAGTGTACAGGGATCTGATGTAATTTTGCTTATCTTCACCTGCTGCTTCCTATCTGTTAGAAAGCTTATGATCCACTTACAAGTGTGGTCAGGCACAGCTAGCTGAGTCAGTTTAGTAAGAAGAATATCTGGAATGATGGTACTGAATGTCAAGCAAAAGTCTACAAAAAGGATCCTTGCATAGGTTCTTGGAGTTTCAAGATGTTGTAAGATGTAGTGCAGTGCCATATTAACAAGCATTATCGGCTGATCTATTTGTTTGTAGGCAAATTAGATTAGCCATGCTTGCTTTTGTTAATTTTTAGACTCCTGTATCATGTTTAAAAATGTATTTTTTTTATTTTTTTTTGTAAATGTTTGGACTCCTAGATCATGTTTACATGTTGAACAATCTTCTTGAGGACCATGTCAATTACAGATACTGTAGCAAGCTAACAGATCTATTATGTCCTGTAATGTTTTCAGATGACAGGACAATATTAGCTCTTCTCCAGTCTTCTAGGGTTTTCTTTCAGTTGATTGTTTCTATTTCCTTGGTTCTTCCATTTCTTTTACTTTACTTCACTTTCTGCTCTTTCCCACCCTCTCCTGTTGAACTCATATGTAAAACTTCCCTGTTCACATTCTCAGTGAGCTATGTTTAATTTTTAAAGCAAATCAGAAAAAATACTTCTTCTAAGTGCATCTTGTTTTTGTTGATGTTTAAAAAAACTATTTTGGTACCTTAGTTGAAGAACATCATAACTGATTATTTTGATTCAACTTTATGCCAAGCTAATATGCCAGAAAAATCCATTGGGAGGTCAACACAATGTGCTTTTTTCCCCCAATCTGTGCTTGTTTTACTTTCAGCATATGGATTGTATCTTAAATATATTCAAATCTCAACCTTATGGAAAAGTTATGGAAAATGTAATTTTACATTGCATTTATAATTAGAAATTTTAAAAATAATATTGTGTATAAAATATTTAAATTAAATTAAGAAAGTTTGATAAATGAGTCAGACACTAAGATTTTTATATTTATATATGCTAAGACAGTGCATTCCTTATGATGTTAAAATGCACATTCTGTTTATAAAAGATAAAAATAGCAGAAATGCTTGTTTTGTAAACCATATAACACCTGATGGCTTTCACAAGTGTCAAGTGCAACATATTACATGGCCATTAATTTGTGAAGTAACTTGAGCATATAGAAGCTTTTTATAGCTTTGCACTAGCAGTGTGCAACCAACTATTGTGTGTGGGTTCATTTCTTGTCTGCAATAAAGGTTCTAATCTAGTCAAGTCAAGCTGAGGAGTCCAGCTAAGTCAGTAAGTATTAGGAGAACCTTTATTTGCTGCCAAGATAAGTCTGAGCACCCTGACAGCCAGTAGCTGAATTCATTGTATGTTGTTTGCTTTTCTTTCTCAGTTTGATCTCAGAAGAATGTGCTGATTTTGCATTTTACATCATTGTGGTTTCAGAAAGTTACATATAGTATCTACAATCAGCTTTTACCATTGACAGGGCTTTCCCTTGTCAACAGAGGTGTGGTATAGGTTCATAATTTTTTTCATATTGAATGCACAGCTTTCCTGGACTGGATTTTGAATCTGAAAACAAAATAAATCTCTTTTCTGAATCCTGGAAGCAAATATATCTAGTGTGAAAATAATTGTACACAGTGTTTATCATTTGGACTTCCATTTGATACTTATTTGACTATGCATATACATAAATTAAAAATACTATATTTACACAAAACCCAGGAGCTGTTTCAAAGATACTTATTCATAACTAAGAATATGTAAGAAAGTCTGTTCTGCAGAACCATAGGCAAGCTTACTTAAATCACTTGGACAAGACAGCTTTTAATCATGGAATTTTAGCCGAAAATCATGGAATTGTAGTAGTCACAATCCTAAACTCACTGCTCAGAGGGACTATCAGCCCTTTAGGGAGATAGTCAATTAAGAAATATGAAAAATAAAATAAATCCCCCGTGGGAAAGGTGCCAGAAAGGCGGAACGAAGAAACGAAACCGGAACTGACGAACGCTTGTAGAAATGACGACTAGACAACAACCCAGGGGACCAGCTCAGAAGGAGGGAACGCCGGTTGCAGCGACCCCTGGTGGGCTGCGTGCGGAATTGCAGGGGGACCTCAATGAATTGAAAGATTTTCTAAATGAAAGGCTGAATGCAATAACAGAGGCTTTTCACAGGGATTCAGAGGAGACACGCAAAGAGATAAAAGAAGTTAAAGCTGAGATGGAAAACAACACAAAGGAGTTAGTCTCAGCGGTTCTAGGAGTGATTAAAACTACTACTGATATGGCAGAAAAGATTGAACAAATTTCCGATGTGAATACATTTCTGGAACAAAAAACGCAGGATTTGA
>JANHFL010003594.1:324057-337032 GCA_032468155.1 Oxyrhabdium leporinum | reverse complement strand
AGAAAGAAAGAAAGAAAGAAAGAAAGAAAGAAAGAAAGAAAGAAAGAAAGAAAGAAAAAAGGAGGGAGGGAGGGAGGAAGGGAGGAAGGAAGGAGCAGACAATCAAAGGAAAAAAGAGCGGAAAGGAATAAAATAAAATACAAGGTGATGAAATATGGAATTTACATGCATCATAGAATTAAAGTTTTCAATAATTTACTAATTAGTTTTAAAGAGCTGAATATATTACATTGTTATATAAGATTAGAAATTACAGTAGATTCTATTCAAGTTACTATTTTGATTTTAAAGGTCCTCTAAAGCTAGAACATGTAAAATTTATATTAAGAGAAGCCCTTTGTTTCATAAGTTTTTGTCTTAAAATATGTCTAAATTCAGTCACGTTTCTAAGTGTTCCCTCTTGTTTTTGCTGTAATGCTGTACCTCTTATCTGAAGATATTAAAACTATATCTTGATAGTGAATCCAGCCATTTCAAAAAGAAAGTTTCAAAGATTTTATCTTTGCCTTATTGATATTCAAATCTTGCAATTTATAGATTCTGTTATCTCTTCACTGAGCAAATTACTTTTTCAAATATAGAGAGAACTTTTTTTTAAAGGCACAATTCAGTGAATAAGTTCCTTCAAGTTTAATATCAATACTTTGTGTCTGCAAACCTGAATGTATAAAATATTTTTTTCTGCTGTCCAATTGCCAATCCATTGATACATAATTCAAAATAACGTGAGCATAAAGAAAAATGAGTCTTCCGGAATAAAACTAATATGGGAGATTATTTAGTCAAAAGAGAGCCATTAAACATATTCACCACATCTGGCCACAATTAAGTGAACTTATCTGCTTTTTCCTGAATATATTTGGGTGCCTTTTTCTTCTTTTCTTTCTGCTTCTTGTTTTCATTTGCATTTAAAATAAAAGACACTTTCAAAAATGTTGCAGGTGAAAAGAATGAGTATAGATGGGTTTCTACCACTTCTAAAAAACCAAGCTACAAGGCAAAACATTCAGCTGCTCATCTGTCCGTTTTGCAAGTGATTTAATTTTTCAATTTCAATTATTCTGTCAATGTACACAGAAAGTTCATCGTTATAGACAAATGCTGTAAAAAAGGGAAGCACTGCCAAGAAACTGTGAGTCAGAGCTGTTTTGCAAGTTAATGCAATATTTTTAGGGTCATTTCCAGGACTGTCTCTGAAATGGGGTACGATAAACCTAAAAAATATTCCAACTTTCTTATCCAATGTAATAGAAGAAAACTTCTGTAGCTCAGAGTTGAATTATTCTTGGTGCTCTGTGAGGCTTGGCTATTTTCTTGCAGACGTTTCATTACCCAGCTACGTAACATCCTGACTGCTGGTGTTACCCAAGAAGGACTGATGTTGTAACTTAGTAGGGCGATGAAACCTCAAGCTCAGAGACCATCAAAGACTTCACTTACCCAATCTCCTGGAATACTAGCATTTTATTTTTTTTAGACGGATGGGGGTTTGAACTTGAATGAAGTAGCAGTATAATTGATTAAGGCTAACACTCAAATGCCTGCATGAACTGAAAGAAGTTGAGATGCATGTTTTTCTTTCTCATTTCTTCTGGTTACTGACCTTTGAGATGAAGCAATATGGAACTTGTTTCCTTCTGCATTGCAGTACAAAAGAAATATTTACAAAGAGGCCATGCCTGTCTCTGCTTTGAAAAAATGCTTTGAAGCATGAGCACATCTTCTGTCTAAGCCTGCCCTAAGATGTGCCTGCTTTAATAAGTCACATTAAACATGCTACTGTTTTAATGAGTCAACTCATTTGCTATAGCCCTGGTCATCAAACCCAAGAGGATCTGGATCAGGGTGGCAAGAAATTGTAATAGGACTGACTACAAAGATTATCAAACAGATTATATCCAGATTTGGCACTTGGCTCTTACTACACAAGATTAAAAAGAAAGCAGACTGAAAAACATTGAAAAGTATCCCCTCTCAAACCCACTCCCTGGACAGAAATCTAACAATATAAATTATGTGGATAAATAGAGGTGCATGGGAACCAGTGCTTCATCTGCAAAACCTAACTTTCTTTGAGAACAGCGATTTTTAAAGACAGATCCAATATGTTCTTCCATCAACACCACTCCTAGGCAGCTTTAATAAAAACCCCACAGCAGAGTGCATTTGTCCATGTGGCGATAAGGAAGTTGAAAACCATTTTACATGTATTATTATGTTGCAAATTTTATAGGGACATAAGATCTATTTATATTTTTCCTCTAATAGATAAATTCCTAGGGAGATCAGACAAATTTTATCTGAATTATCTTCTCTGGGATTTTAAATCTGCTATTACCTGTGCAGTAGGTAAGAAGGCTAAACTAAATGTAAAATCTATCCGCAAATATGCTTATTACCAATGCTTTTCTAATAAGATTTTGAAGACTTCGCTATCTGAGCGCGCCATATATTCAAGAAAATATTTTTCCATTTGCTGCTCACTTACTGTAGGAGGAGGGCCAAACTCCTTCAAGGATCATCAGTTAGAGCCAAAAATCAATCATGAATGGATTTGAAACAAGCAAGTAATGAGTAACATTGCCACGAAAAGTAACCAGAACAGTCTTATTCCCCCCTACCCCCCCCCACTTCTCAGATATCATTTCTCTCTGATAATTTCTCATTTGTGTCTCACTGATTTGTTTACATGATGCATTTAGTCTGGCTACTGATTTAGTCCTTTTTCAGCAACTGTACAATACAGTGAATTAGCCAATCACATGAGGGGTGCTTATACAAAATACTGACACACACACACACAAAGCAAGGTTTAAACAAATCAAGCATGACAAATACAGCCACTAAATCTTTGCATTTCTTGGTTAAACATTTCTTGCACACTCCGATCTTCAATTCTTTGTACCCTCATCCCTCTTTCAAAGAAGCAGCCACTAAAAGATGGGTAGCATTTATCAAAGGCCTGAACCTATCATGTGTAGTCAGCAGTTAAGAGAGCCAGTTTGGTGTAGTGGTTGAAGCATCAAGCAAGAAACAAGGAGACCATCAGTTCTAGTCTTGCTCAGCCTTCCATCCTTCCGAAGTTGGTAAAATGAAGACCCAGATTGTTGGGGGAAATATACTGACTGTGTAAACCGCTTAGAGAGGGCTGTAAAGCACTGTGAAGTGGTATATAAGTCTAAGTGCTATTGCTATGGCTATTACATACAAAGTCACCTGGGTGACCTTGGGCCAGTCTGTCTCTCTCAGACCTAGGAAGGAGACAAGGGCAAACCACTTCTGGAAAAATCTTGCCAAGAAAACTGCAGGGACTGTTCCAAGAAGTCCCTGCAGGTTTCCATCCAGTTCCTGGATGGAAACTAATCAAGGAGAGAAACAACCTAGAACTAAGGAGAAATTTCCTGACAGTTAAAACAATTAATCGGTGGAACAAATTGCCTCCAGAAGTTGTGAATGCTCCAACACTGGAAATTTTTAAGAAGAGATTGGACAAACATTTGTCTGAAATGGTATACGGTTTCCTGCCTGAGCAGGCGGTTGGACTAGAAGACCTCCAAGGTCCCTTCCAACTCTCTTATTCTATTCTGCCAGGAGTCAAAAACTGACTTGAAGGCACCCTTCAAAAAGTTGCCTTCAAAGCACTATAATATATTCAGCTACTTAAGCACTTGTAAGCTACTTAAGCTGCTTGAGGATTTGTTTTCATCAGTGTCCTTACAACTGTAAATAAGAGCAACAATTGAAAAGCCATTGTCTCTAGGGCCTGTATTATCCCTACGGGGGGGGGGGGGTGTAAAATGGGGAATGTTGCTTCATAAGCACCAATTTGTCCAGTTTTTGATCCTCCTCCCATTGCTCTGAGCTTCAGAGTTAGAAGTCTCTTTGAAAAGACCTTCAAAGATGGCACTGAACCAACTGCTAGACACATGTGGTTGTGAAGGCATTCTACCAGATACCGAGGTTCAAGACCATGGAAAGTCTTATAGTCAAAACAGCTACTTTGGATATAGCTAAGAAAGGAACTGGGAGCCAGTGCAAACCAGAACCGGCTGGTATAACATGTTCTAGCTGCCTGATCCTAGTTATAACTTTTTCCCCACCTTTTTTTCCCCCCAAACTGCCTTCAAAGAGAACCTCAGGTATGACAGTTGTCCAGACTGGAGTCAAGTTATCAATTTCATTTGTAGCTGGAACAAAAACCCATTAAAAAAAAGAATCTGGGTCATGTGGGTCCAAGTTTTTTGCAGGGTGAATCCTACTCTTAAAAATTCTGATTAATAATGTCTCTGCATTTAGAGCGAATCATAATTCGTTAGCCCATCTTTAGTTTATTATTATAGTTTGACCATCTACCCTGCCCATGTACCCACCTGGCTCAGAAGAGAAAGAAAAATTAAATGGTTACATCATCAGTGTGTTTATAGCAATCCGTTCTAATCCTCTGTGACACCGCTGGGCTTTCATGTACAGTAGATGTTGAACAGCGTGGAGCCCTTTGGGACAGCCGAACAAGAATGCCATTAGGTTGAGCAAATATTTCCCAGTATTAACTCCTTGAAATGTAGGAGTGGAACTGCTACAAGAAAACCTCTTGCACAAACCCAATTTGGGCACCTGTTTCCAAAGAGTTCTGACAGATCAAGGAGAATCAACAAGGTGGCATTAGATTTGTCTCTTCTCAACAGAGATCTTCCCAGGTTTTACAAAAATACAATGTAGACACACTTCCCCCAAAATATTATGTCATCCAGATATTTCCAAAGTACACTTCAGGTACTACAAATGTTAACCCATCACGGCGCGTCCATTTGATTTATCTACAGGCAGCTTCCACTGTGTGGACTCTCTGCCATTTCTGGGACAACAGACACAGAATTTCACTGCTCCAATCCTGTAGTATCTTCACCACCTCTAATCGTCGGAGAAATTATGATGAACATATCCCTTCTCAAGAGCTAAAACCTATGACAACCAGTTATGCTTAAAGTACAATTAGATTATTCTTGCATAAAAAGAATCAGAATGGTGGTTGTGGCAGGGATGACTTTTAACCCCATTAACTCATTGCCCAGAGAGATAACACTTCAGTGGTTCCCGAGACGTATAATATACAGTGGTGTTGTTGAGAATACTGTTCTAAAAAACTAGCCTAATTTATTTGAAATTTCCTATACTATAATAATCCTAGTAATTCTGGTGAAACCACTATAGATGTCATTTAAGTATAGCATTCTTTAAGAATTCTTGCTAATTCGGATTGCAGAAAAACATAATGCCGATGGAATTAGATAGCACTTTATTATCTACCATTAGATTCCTAAGTAAAGCAAATGAAACAAAACCAGCAAATTATTAATGGATTATTATGTTTCTGAAGCATTCTTGAATGATTCCCAACAGGAGCAATATATGAAAATAGTGAATAAAAACATAAAACTAATTCCATAATTTTTTTTTACTCAGCACATTGTGTATTTCAAATATTATCAATTTCTTTATTTTAGCAATTTCACTCAGTGTTCTATTTTCAAAACCATACTTAACCAAATTTAAACAATTGATACTTAACTTCTCAGAAATGCACAACACTGGTAAATTAACACCAGAAAATGAAATACTTTTGCTCTAATTTATACTACTTTAATGGCTTGATGGTGTGCATGAATGTGATAGTTTCAAAATCTTATTTGATATTTTGTTTATTGCTTTCAATCTTTATTTGTATTGATTTTTCCCAGCCATGCTCCGGTACATTTCAATATACCTGCCTGAAAATTTCATTCACTGGTAAGGTATAACAAAGAATTCACTGACACGAAAACTAAAGCTTTTTCTTCCTGCTTCTCCAAATTATTTACAGCTGATAAAAATGCTGTATCCTTTTCTTCTGAGAACTTTTCTATTATTTTTCATTTGGGTTTCTGATAATCGTAACAAATATGATTTCTCATTTAATATTCCTCAAGTTATGGTATGGAATTTCAGCATATTCCCAATGTATTCCATTGCATTGTCATGTTCTAAAACTTTAATAATGCCAATTAAAATTTAAGTGGACTCGGTGGGCAAATTGCTACAGAGATAAAAACAAAGGTCAGAAGTGACTGTGGATGATAGCTGATGGTTTTGATAATGCTAATTATATATTATGACAGGATGAAGGTGGGAAAGAAAATACAAGTGCTTTAAAAAAAGACAAACATCCCAAATGCTGCATTTAAAAGAAGGGGAGGGGAGGTGAATTTAAAACATCTTTGTAGTGCCCTGTCATGAATTAAAGTCATAATGAAGTCTGAATTAAAAATGTCAGTTCCTGTGAACGTTGATAACTTGGGGCTTTGTTCTTCAAGTCAAAATGTGTCTATTTGATGGGCTAAAATGACAGTTTGAAAATGGGAGATGCATAAACTAACAAAAAAGAAAAAAGGAAGGAAGGAAGGAAGGAAGGAAGGAAGGAAGGAAGCTGCCCTTCCTGAAGTCATCTCAAAAGAAGGCCCATAAAATGTAGTCCTTTAAGGAGAAGACAAGTAGGGTGGAAGGCAGAATCTTTAGGATGTAACCAAGCAGCACTAAAAGGCAATGTCCATGGTCAATCAAAATTATTTCTGTAGCTGCTGGGCTCCTGCGATTCTGTCTTTACACTAGAGTGGAAACTCTTTGTACTAATTGCTAGACTGTACCAGATTTTCTGGTTCAGTTCCATCCTATAATTGAGTGACAATGATGAGCTCGGAAGGGGAAAAAAAAATTTCAAACTCATCACTCCAACTAGGAAGGGTTAGAAATGGTTTCACAGAGAACCCATCACTGCTTGGCACTAAATGCAGAGGTTAAGAAAGAATCATCTTCTCTTGTCTCTTAATTCCTGGGAGGTGGGCTGAGACAACAAGGCTGCGTAGGATGAGAATAAGATCTTACAAATCTGTAGTACGTATGCCCTCTTCAAAAAAAAAAAAAAGACAAAACAACAAACAAAAAACAGCCCTTTGTGACAACAAGGAATGCTTGCAGACTGCCAGTGTGCAGCTATGGTGATGATTTTGTTAATTACATGTTTCCTGTAACTGTGGATGCTCACGCTGACCTCCCATTCCTGTTTGCCATTCTAAAATTACAAAATTTGAAAGCTGCCATTGTCTTGAGTAGAGATTAAATATCTGCTGGTGCGGAAATTTCCTTGACACAATCACTAGGCAAGCCTCAAATATATAGTTAAGTATAATATTATTTCCGATAGAAAAGGCAGACATATTGTGCATTATTTGTCTTTTAGCTGACTTGAATTGGTGAAAAAAATTTTTTGGGGGGGAGTCCAATTCGTTCAGCACCCGAATATTGTACAAACTATGTTGTCCCGGTGCTAACATATTGTACAAATGCCCATGATGTGACTTTCATTAACTCATTCCTGACTTGACAAAAGAATTGACTTGATGGTCAATCCTTAGTTTGCAACCCTCAACCCTCTATCAGAAATATCTGGCACTGAATGCCATGGGACATTAAAGCTCATGTCATCAAGCCTAATGTTACACTGTCAAATGAGAAGAATGTGAAAAGAATATCATTAGACAGATGGAACCCCAGGGATTTCTTCAAAACTTTGAAAACTTTGAGCAAATATCCCATTTGTTCCTCTCTCCAACTTCACTTCAAAGAATTCACACACATAGGTATACACAGACATGTGCACGCACGCACGCAAACACACACACACACACACACAGAGGGATACACACAGTCCTCATAGCAAAACTGAGCTTTCCACTTTCCCGGTCAACATACAGCAAAACAGTTGGATAGTTGTCCAACTAGTTTGGACCTTAGTCCAGAGCATCCTTGTACAAACCTACCCTTAAATCTGTTCTAACCTCAGTCTTTCTATCACCAGGGCACACGTTTGCCACTCAGTTCCACCAATGCCCTATATCACAGTGATTCAGCCTTTATTTCATGCTGCTTCTTCTCCTCCTTCTGTTTTGGTATATCGCATTGCACCCCAACCCTTTCCATTCTCTTCCCCTCATTTTGGTATGCCGGTTTGATTGCAAGAGTTTGGAAAACCCCTGATACAGCTAAGAGAGAGAGAGAGAGAAAGAAAGAGAGAGAGAGTGTTTGCAAAGTTTCATGGCTAGGCCAAACAGGTTGACATCACATAAACAAGGGCAGCAGAGTTAAGCGAAAGCTTACCTTTCCAACACTGAAAAGAGCTTCTCTGTACCCCTTATGAGACCTACACCAGCTGACAGCTTGCAGATTTTTCCTCAAATACCGAGCCCCGAGCAGGTAAAAATGGAGAGCTAGCAAATACCTGAGAACAGGGCTAGGAAAGTCAAAAAAAAATAGAGAAACCATAAAATGACTTTCCAGATACACAGTCAGCTCTTAAACATGGGAAATTACCAATGCTCTGGCTATAGACTTTTGCCAAAGCTGTAGTCCCCCCCCCCTTTCACTTCTTTCTTTTCTTTTCTCTCTGTCTCTTTTAGTGAAGCTAGATTAGTTCATACAAAACTCAACAATACACCACTGAAACCCATTGTTGATATTCAACATTTTTCACATAGCGGAATAGAAGAGACAATACGGTACCTAGGAAACCATGGGCTGGATTACACAGTGATGCTATCTTTTCCTTCTGCCAGGCCCTGTGATACCCCCCCCAACCTAATACAGCAAAGTAGTATGAAACACAAAGGCATCAAAACCCAGAGCCCTAAATACCAGGAGAGACTTTTCCCCCCCCACACACACACTTTTTAAAAATAACCAAAAAAAGAGGAGGGAAGTAACCAAGAAAGATTAAAATAAACGCAGCGTTTAGCCCATGAAAGATAGATACAAAAAAATTTTTTAACCCCCCCCATCCTTACAGATAACTGAATGTTTTATGGTCCTTGTGTCATTTTTATTTCTTCAAACTGAAAAACAAAATATATATTTTTCCCCCCTCCGGAAAAACACAAGCAGCCAACAGCTTTATGAAGGTTAAAGATGTTAAGTCTAATTCATTTTTATCAGCAATTCTAACGTTCAAATATGGCCTACCTATATTGTCAGACTAGCTCTGATTTCTACTTGAGAGAAGAAATGGCCATCCACAACACTAGTGCGCAAGTTTTGCATTACTTTCGGATCAATGGGACGTCCAGCTAAGCTTCTGGAGTGAATTATTAACTTCCGTGAGGAGATTAATTTTCCAGACACTCAGCTCACAATTAGGATTTCATTTATTTATGGGAGATACCAGTGAGAAGATTGCTCCCTCTTAACCATGCTTTAAATAATCCCGACGGCTCTCAGAACTTTAATCAATTTCTTTTCCGTCTGGAATTTGAATCCTTTATTTCATAATGCCACTAACTCTGAAGCTCATTCCATTTTCACTTAATCCGGTTCCCATATTTTCATCCAAACCTCCAATTGTCTAGGTAGCCACTGAAAGTGATTGTTCCCACCAGTTTCTTTTCATCACTGCTGCAATTGACCAATTGACAACTGATTGATGGTTATCTTTTCACTTCAACAATGCAAGAAATTACCATCACTATGGCTATGTACAGTAAATGCCTCCAAAGTAAATTACATGATTCTAAAATTCTTCTTAGCTCACTTAGTAAAACATCAACATTGAAAGTTTTTTTTTTCTTCTTCTTTTCTTTTTTTGCTCACCCCCTCCTCTCTTTCTCACTCTCTTCCTTATATTGCAGATCTGGCCTTCCTTGTCAGTGCCAGAAAAAAGACTGACAGCTTCTTTAAAAGGAAGGATAGAAAAGAACTTGAATAAGAGATGGCATAAGGCTTGCCTAAGACTTCATTCTCTGCAAGCGGCTATTATTTGCAAAAAAAATAAAATAAAAATAAAAAAATAGGCATGTGTGGAAAGATAAATGATGTCAAAATATCCCAAGAACATTCACAGGAACTTTGAAGCTTCCCCTTACCTGTATGCATAACTAAACTTATAACATTTCACAAGTCTGCTTTCTCTCTAATGCACCATGTTTAGCTTAAATACCCTTCTCGTTCCATTGGCCAATAAATTAGATAATAGGAGGAAGCATTGCTCAACGGTTCTTTCGTAATTCAAACTGAATCTTTGGAACAGAGTGAGCCTCAGTCACTGTTCCACTCTAGCCTTGCCCTCAATCAAGAGGCACTTAAAAGCTAACTAAGCGGCCTATAAATTTAATAAATAAAATAATAAATGCCCCTTTTATGTGCAACACACATAATAAAGGGAAGATCTTTCTTTATGCTATCACAGTCTCCATCCTGATTTCTTTTATTCTCCCTGAAATTACTCTTCAACTAGAATATTTACCTGATTAATTTCTTGGAACAGCAGTGGGGATATATACAGTGGGTGTCATACATACATACATACATACATACATACATACATACATACATACATATATATATATATACATACACATATATACATATACAATCAGGCCATGCCTCTACCGACAGTTAAAAGGAAGAAAACAGCTGCTAGCTCCCATTGAGCGCAAGAGAGCGAACCCGAACGTATAGCCTGAAGTTGGTGAGTGTGATCTCGCCGAAACATTGCGAAAGAAACCGCCAATTCTACGCGGGAGAAAACCCGAAAAGAACCAAAGATACACATACAAATACCCGTGAAAACCTCAAAAAACATATATATATATATATACACACACACACACATATATACATATATATGTGTGTGTGTGTGTGTGTGTTTGCTGTAGAGTTCAGCATGAACTATACATGGATTGTTATCTACAGTAATTTCAGAAGTCTCTTTATGCAGGGCATTTTTACTGCTGAAGTTGCACTCCCAAAAGAAAGTGATTTATAAAATGCAAAAGCAAATAATGAAACTCACTGATAGTTAAAGCAGAAGTAAAACCACAACTAACTGTTACTAAATAAAACGAAGCAGTTGGGCAGGTTTTAAAAAGTAGCTGTCTTAACGAGAACATTTTTCAATGCAGAATTAAGCCACTGCGCACGGGACATCCAACAATAACATGCTGCATAATGTATATCTAAACACTTTGTAATTGCACATTATCTTGTACATGGAAAAATAATACATTCCACACTTATCTGCACCAAGTAGATTGTGGTGTTCTTTATGCGTTGCTTCTTAACAGGAATGTGAAGCAGCTCAAAGCATCACTTGCTGGAAATAAATGAATCAATCTAGTTTTGCCTTGAGGCAATTCTGCGTATGTTAATGCAATTTTTGTATTGCTTTACTAGAAAATACTTAATATTTTTGCATCACCCCATTCACCAATGGACACAGCCTGAAATATAACTGCAATTAATTCCATATATATCCAGGATCGCTGCATAACATCATGTGACAAGTCAAAAAATTGGTACTAAAAAGATCACATTTTAAAAAAAATTAAAAATAAATAAATAAAGCCAGTTTCTTGTGGGGTTTTTTTCTAGAAAAGTCATGCTTCCATTGGTACATGGCTGACCTGAGGAGACCACAGTAGCTTACAAAAGCTTGTGCCTTTAAATAACATGTGTTAGTCAGAAAGGGTGCTCCCGAACTCCTGATTTTTGGCACAAAATAAACATATCTGCTGACAATAATTTCAATATAAAATACCCCCCAAAAAAATGATTTTTAAATGTGAATGACATTAATTTGCTACTTCATATAGAAATTTAGCCACACAGGGGACTGAGGCTCTGCGTGCATTTATTTAAAAGCAGATGTTAATTCACTCAGCCCTCAAGTTCATAACATTGTAATGCCTGGTAGTTTAGAAAACTATTCACACTGAGCAGTGATTTTCAAACTTGGCAATATTAAGGTGTGTGGAGTCTGGCAGCTGAAGTCTCTACATCTTAAAGTTGCCAAGGTTATGAAAAATTGCTCTAGAAGATCAAGAAGACTGATCTAGTTCCAATGCATTTTAGGCATTGATAAATACTAGCATGTCTGGAGGTATCTCTAGTCTGATGAGAAGGACTAGGGGTGACATGATAGCAGTATTTCAATATTTGAGGGGCTGCCACAGAGAAGATAGGGGGAGGTCAACCTATTCTCCAAAGCACAAGAAGGCAAGAAAAGAAACAATTTATGGAAACTAATCAAGGAGAGAAACAACCTAGAACTAAGGAGACATTTCCTAACAGTGAGAACAATTAATCAGGGGGATGGTTTGCCTTCAGAAGTTATGGGTGCTCCATCACTAGAGGCTTTTAAGAAGACACTGAACTGTCACTTGTCTAGAATGGTATAGTGTCTCCTGCTTGAGCAGGGGTTTGGACTGCAAGACCTCCAAAGTCCATTCCTATTCTGTTATTATGGACAGATGAGCAACCAAGATGATAAGGAAAGAAAATCTTATGAGGAATGGCTGGCGTTACTAGCTATATTTAGCCTTGGGAAGAGAAGATTGCATGAACACTTTCTTCAAGTGCCTGAAGAACTGTCATGCAGGGAGCAGAGGAGAATTATCCTGATTTTTTCTATAAAACAGGGAAAGAATTAAGAGTAACGCATAACCTTACCTGATAAAACTCGGACTTCTGCTTCATTTCCAGTTCTTGAACTAGCAGGATTTTTGGCAAGGCATCTATAGATCCCACTGTCCCCTACTTGAATCCGACTGATTTGTAAAGATCCAGAAGGCAAAATGGCTACTCGAGTGTCACCAGGATTCAGAAGTAAATCTTCTTGGTTCCTCTGCCAGTGGATTGTAGGCATAGGTTCACCAACAACTTCGCACTTTAATAAAATGGTGTCACCTGCAAATGCTGTGACGGAGTCTGTCTGGGACAGAAACCTCAGTGGACCTGCAGAAAGGAAAAGATAATTGAAATCAAGGAAGAATATAAATCTAAAAGATACACATATATACACAAATTCACATCGTATTTATTTATTTTTTATTTATTTTATTTATTTTTACATTTATATACCGCCCCATTCCGAAGACTCGGGGCGGTTTACAGCTT
>JANHFL010003594.1:313954-323957 GCA_032468155.1 Oxyrhabdium leporinum | reverse complement strand
GTTTTAGTCTCCAGTCCCCTAATCATCCTGGTTGCTCTTCTCTGCACTTTTTCTAGAGCCTCAACATCTTTTTTATACTGTGGTGACCAAAACTGGATTCAGTACGCTAGGTGTACTGAAGGCTTTATAGAGTGGTATTAGTACTTCACTTGATTTTGATTATATCCCTCTGTTAATGCAAGTTAGGATTGCATTGACTTTTTTGGCTACCACTGCACACTTGTTGTCTGAGGCTTTAGCCAAAACAATGTATTTTATTTCAATAACTGTAAGCTGCCCAGAGCTACCTTGTGGTAAATAAAATTAATTGATGAATATGTATTATTTATTCTCTTCCTCCTCTCCATATTAGGAATTATAGCTACAGATGCCAAAAGTTTATCTATATTTCATATTTTCTCATTGGTTTCTATTGTTAGCATGATTTTCTGGAGAAAAGATACTAGATTAATATTCTTCTCATCTCAGAATATTTTGCCTTTTATAAGTAAGATCTTTACCCTAGAAAGAAATATGTGTGTATAAATAGAGATCTTTCTCTAGAGAGAAGAAAGAATTATTTTCTTGCTCAGATATTACATACTGTACATGTTTAAACATAGGTACCACTTACTGTCACTTACCTGTCTGGTTAGAAATCATGTCTTTTGAACATGGAACACAATCATAACAACATACTGGTTTTCCTTCCTGCAGTATCTTGCTTTGTCCAACATGGCAACTTTCAACACACAATGAAGGGGGAGGTACCTAGTTTTATAAAATGTGTTGTAAATATTATTACACAACTCAGTGATAATGATGATGTTAATGATGATGATGTTTGTTATTTCTAGTAATAATCCATGCTGAATTTCATCCAATATTTTATTGCATATGGACCTCAAAATCAGTGTTCCTACTTGCATTGTACAAAACACCTCCCTATTTGCTCTGTAATACTATAATTGAATGCAGGAGGATTTTTCCCCATGAAATGTTGCAAAAAAACAACTCAACTCAAAGAGCACCAAGAAGCCCATGAACTACAAATATTCTCCTTTATCCATTTCACTACTCTATAGTGATCAAAGAACACTAAACACTTGGTGGTTAACAACACAACAGAATCCATTTGTCACTGATACTTCAACTATGTTTTTGTTTTGTTTTTACCTGCTTTAATCTTGTATTCCACTGAACAGCATTTTCAGATATTGTGAATTCTTGCCTTGGTGAAAGCTTGCCCACTTTCATTTTAGAATATGTTTGATTGGGGAAAGTGATCCAACTGATGAGGTCCAGGCCAGCAAAGAATTCCCCAGAGGCAAATGAGATTTCATGACCAGCACTATTGTTAAACTTTAAAACTAGAATGGAAGAAAAATAAATGGAATGGAATATATTATTCTAACATGATGTAGCTAGGCTTTATTTTCTGCTTACTATAATGTGGCAAATTAACATATGTCAGAATTAACTGTTGATTATCATTGCTAGAATAAGAATATTCTACAATATTTTAGAATAGAATAAGAATATGTTTATCTTACTCTAGGAGTGTGTAATTTTATTCCATTTATGAATTGAATAAAGCCTTTGACTGCAGCTGCTCTTTTTGTGTGACAGTGGATGGTTACTGTTGAAACAAAGAATGCATGGAGTGTTGGTGGCCTTACAATAACTTTGGTTTTTAGACTTCCATCTTCCTGCCTGTTGACAAGCACATCTAAAAATGGTAATTGTCTGTTTCTTTCTCCATTGTGAATCATATGTCTGGGAAGATGGAGTTTAGTAGCATATGAAACTCTTCCCCCCCCCCCAAGTTTTATTAGATTTTTATTTTTAAATAAACATCAAAATCACTACATGAACAGTGTGGCCCTGGGTATAATTCATTTTGATACAAACATCAATAATGATATTCATTGTCATGTTAATCAAACTTATATAATCATAGTATTAATAAATATGGGTTTTTTTTAAGCAATTATTCAATATTATATTCCATTTTAGTGCATAGCCCTTCATTATTTTGTTGTTTAGAATCATAGTATGCCATTCAACTACCAGTCTTACTATTATTTAAACATACCTTATAATATAATACCCTCTTTCAAACTCTAATTTCCCATATAACTATTGCTTCATATAAAGGTATGTATTCTTATTTCTACCACTATTAAAATTTCTAATCAGGCCATCATTATATAGAATATATATATATATATAACCACACATATACAACGACACAATGAGGGTCGTATAAAACTTTCTGCCTGGATAGACTCTAGAGATGAGCTGAAAGGCAAAAAGGAAGTAGATGATCTTCCTCCCATATATATGTGTGTGTGTGTGTGTGTGTGTGTGTGTGTGTGTGTGTGTGTGTGTGTATTTTCTGTTTTGCTTGTGGAAGCCAGTTTTTAAAAAAATTACTAAGAGAAAGGGGCAGATTATATAACTTATGAAGGCTTGTATTTTAAACTTTATTAAGCACCAGAAGATTATGTCATGGGAGAATAGGCCCAGCTTAGAGCCAGTTCAACACACTTGGGTTTTCATTTACTGTATGTGATCGATTGTCTAAGAAAGCAGCTGTAAAACTATACTATATTTCTTTCTGAAAGTACAGGGGGAAAAAAATCCAACAGACCAATTTTCTCAGAGAAAGATTGTTCTTCCATTTACAGCCAAAGACTGATCAAATACTAAAGTGGGGTTTGAAGTTTTATCCCTTTACAATTTTCAGCAGAACAAATCACATAGAAATGGTTAATTTTGTTAATGAAATGTGCCGGCAAGGACAAACTGCACAATGGTTTAAGATTTAATACAAGTCATATAACTTCTTCAGATTAAGGATGAAATGTAAGTAGTTCTGCAGTATTTCTTTTTCAGATTCTAAATGGAAAATCGGACATGCTAATGCAATGGGTTTGAGTAAGTGGCTATGTGAAAACAATTCAAAAGAGTTAATTCAAAGAGCATATTATAGGTAAAACCTCTCTCCTCAAACTGTTACTTGTTAATTAGGGTTATATATCCCATCTATCTTCAAAACAACTGTCTCTTTTAAGGTTCCTCTTCAACAATCTCATTTGATTTCTTTCTTTTATTTATTAAACAAATTACATAACCATTCAACTCACACACAGGTAATGGGTTTATTTTCTATGGATGATGATGATGGACTTCAGCATGAGTCTTTCTGAACCAAACCTGATACCTCAGCTACAAGTAGTCCTAGATTTATGACCACAGTTGAGCCCAAAATTTATGTTGTTAAGTGAGACATTAGTTAAGTGAGTTTTGCCCCATTTCACAACCTTTCTTGCCATAGTTAAGTGAATCACAGCAGTTGCTCAGTTAGTAGCATAGTTCTTGACTGAATCTGGCTTCCCACTGAATTTGCTTGCCAAGAGGGCCGCAAAAGGGGATCACATGACTCCGGGACACTGCAACCATCATAAATAGGAGTCAGGCCAAACATCTAAATTTTGATCATGTGATCATAGGGATGTTGCAAGGAGTGGTGCGGTGGCCTAAAGGTGGCGCTCTCGCCTCACAATCAGGAGGCTGTGAGTTCGGTCCTAGGTAGAGGCAGTTATTTCTCTCTCTGAGCACACTGAGAATATATCTGCTGAATAAAACACTGCACTGGCAACAGGAAAGGCATCAGGCCAGTAAACACTCAGCTCCATTCAATTGCTCAGACTCCATCCCGCAAGGGATTATGGGATCGTTAAAAGAGGATGATGATCATGGAGATGTTACAATGATCACAAGTGTGAAAAATGGTCATAAGTCATTTTTTCCAATGGCTTTGTAACTTTGAACAGTCATTAAATGAACTGTTGTCAATTGAGGACTACCTGTACTACACTATACTGTTTTTCCCAGACTGGATAAAATAATCCCATCATTTAGATGTGAATAAATGGCTTTGAAAGTTGTTCTTATCTCTGATAGTTGTCAGAAGAAAAGAAGGCGACTTCATCTATTTATTGATATGCTGCTCCATTCAGACAGACTCAAGGAGGCTTATCAAAATCATGAATATTCAGCATTAAAATTTAAAAAAATCATAAACAACAGCAAAACAAAACACGCCAAGCACCCAGGCACAGCATCCTGTCTCACAGCAGGAGAAGTCATGAAAAGCAATTCTGGCAGAGAATGTTCGCCATTACAAATAGCGTCAAGATCACACACCCACAATGCACCATTAGGAACCTTCCAAGCAAGCAAATCGTTACTGCCGTTCCATTCAACACATATTTAATCTCTGCCATGCTGCCATGGTGATGCCACAACTTTCCAGAACTGATGATGTCATAAAGATGTCCCTTGGAGACTTCTGTTTACTATTATTATAAAGACTAGAGTACCTCATAAATGCCATTATGCCTGTCAGTGGGCTAGAACATCTGTAGTGGGTTTTTTTTTCTAGGACTGTAGTCCTAGACCAAAAATCGGGATATTTCTTTGACTCACCATTGGGTTGTTTTAATTTTTTTTTTTGACTCTTTGATCTTGGGGCATGAGTGAAGAGAGGGTTGTACGTAGCACAAGCAGACTGGAAGAAGATCCAGATGGCGTTGGAGAGGAGCAGCCCACTCAGTGTTTCCAGGGGCCAAGCTTGTGTTGTTGTATTCCTACAAGGTAAGGAAAAAAAACAACAACACCACAATTGCTTTTTCACATACCAGCTGACTAAATGATTTCAGATGGAAGGTTACTAACATATTATCCAATAACAGGCCTTCGACAACTGTTTTGTCTTTAGCTACTTAACAAATGTTTCACTAGCAGGAAACATGGCGGGAGAAATAGGAAGGCAGAAATGAAGATGAGCTCATCTGTTCCCATTAGAAGAACCCATGAATGAGAGCTCAATACTAGGAAGCACAAATCTCATCTAGAAGCATTCAAAATTTAGAGAGGGCCCCTCCTGAAGACGCAAAGCTTAAGAAAGGAGACATGAATGTAGCAATCTATTACTGTTAAGCAGTTATTAACGTGTAATTAGGCATACTGACGGAGGTCATTTGCCAGACTGTGGAAACATGAGGAGAGAAGGTTGAGGGAAGAAGTAAAAAAAAATATTATTAAAAGATGTCATCACCGCTGCTTTCAAATCCTTAATTCCTGCTTTTTATCTCTGCAGGAGGATGGGAGGGAGACGACCCAAGGAGAGAAAGGGGAAAAATGGTAAAAAGAGCACCAATCTCCCATCTCTTGATGATATCGTGTTTCGAGAACGACAGCAGAACAGAGATCAAGACAGTTGGAGCATGGCATCTGTAGGAGACTTGGGTGGCCTACAAATAGCAAACCTCAAACCAGCTCTGATCCAGCCCCGCGATGGCAATTCTCAAGGACCCCGTAGACCTGTGCTTTTAAGTGACATCTTCTTGGAAGAGAAGGAAGGACATGATGAAAAAGCAAATGCAAATGCACAGACCAAAGATGGTGAACGGAAAGATGACTTGAAAACACCCCCTCTGGAAACAGGGCGTACACATTCGGTGGATCGGGTGTCAGAAGTGAAGGGCCACCCAGTTGGGTCAGTCAAAGAAAACAGGCAGTCTGGAAAACTTGACCGGAATATGTTGATGAAGGAAGTAGCCCACAAAAAAGAACATAAGGAAGGAGGTGACCACATGAATCTAGTACTGCAAGGCCTGCCTTGTAAGAAGGAGATGAACCAGGGCTACCAAGATATGCAATTTGAGGAGCTGCAGAAATCTAGAGAATTAGAATTTGATAGCATATTGATGACCGAGGCGAAGATACTGCTAGACCAAAGCACCAGCATGGGTTCTTCTTTACAGGAATTTCTCAATCAATCCTCTGTATTATACAGTGAGGAAGAAAAACTTTTTGAGCAAGAAAAACCTGCCATGGGTGGAGCTCATCACAGGGAGAAACAAATCACCTCAAGCCAATGGGATTCTTCATCCGTGGGAAAGGCATGCAGTGAGGACCTGATCTGTCAAAATGAGGCACGGAAACCCGCGGAACTAAAATACCCACATATTTTATCCACCGTGTCTGAAAGCCATGAGGAGGAAGAGGCAGGAGAACAGCAACATCTACAGTCTATGACAGAAGTTTCCCTCACTAGTCTAGAGCGCAGTTACATAAACCTGTTTGATTGGGAAGACCAGTCTCCTGTTATATCACAAGACATTAATATTCCCTGTCAGGGTACATCCTCTGAAAATAACCAGGAAGAAGTACAAGTTGCCAGAAGCTCTGCATCAAATATTGTTTTCATCAAGGTAGATGACCATCAATATATACCCTACAACCTTTACCAACAAACCACAGCGTCAGAAAGCACCATATTGCCCCTGAGTGCAACCAGTACGACAATTCTTCAAATGTTAGATAATATAAATTCTTCAGATGAGGATGCTGCTATCCATGGTCCAGAGCAGAAACACTCAGAGACTCAGGAATATATTTTACTGGAACAAATTAACACGTACGATCAGAGTAAAGGAAAAGAACAGCACGGTGAGGTGGAGGACACAGATTTTGGATCTAAGGCCTCTGATGAAGAGGAGAATCAAGAAGCTGTTGTTTTGGAAGATTTACACAAACCCCTTGACAATATCAGGTTTGAGAAAGAACAGGAAAGGAAGCTAGACTGTGGAGATTCTGGGTCTGAGGGCACTTATGACAAAGAGGAGCAAGGTTGCCAGGACAATCCTTGCATTGAAGTACAACAGCCTTTAATAGTTTCGAAACTCACCTCTTTGCCTTTGAATAGCTCCGAGGAACCGTGTGAAAAGAAGGACAGCGCCATGGTCAGCAATCGGGACACTAATTATCTGGATGAAAACCCAGAAGAACAGGATGGACAATGCACAATGCATACAGATGCCTCCTCAAAGGAGAAAGAAACAACACTAGGACCAGAAGAAGAATGGCCCACAGTGCGCTTGCTGTCAGAAGGTGACAAAGAAGATCAACAAACCCTAGAATCAAAGCATATCCCAGAGGGAGCGTCTACACCTCATGAGGAGCAGCAGGAGAAGGAAGAACTGAACTTGAACATAAGCTGTGAGAAGCAACAAAGAAAAGAAAAGGAAGATCTGTCACCTACCACTTTCTCAGGTGATGCTGTACAGGATGAGGGACTTATGTAAGGAAGCCATTTCTTCTGAGGCAAAAATCCTCCAAATAGCTACTTTTTTCCTTGTCTCAAAACTATTTCTACTGAAATATGAAAATTGAAAAGAGATAGCATTGCTTTTTTATTTTGTACGAAGGTATAGTTACATATAGGGATAGACAGTATACTAGGCCAAACTAGAGTTATTTGTTAAGACCTTTGATTTTGGAATAAATGTTGTTAAATAGGACCAGTAAATGACGTGATAGAGAATATTGGATGGCGAGTTTTCCACACACGGCGTAAAGTCTTTTCTTAAGGAGCGAAGTTATATCTAAAAATACATGATTTCGCCTGTAGAATGATAGGTGCATATTACTTATTTCCAGTGTGGAAGTCACACAGGCGAAAAATAATAATAAAGTTTGATGACAAATATGCTGGAAAGCAGTGACTTTTCCAGAAATTGGGGGCATTATCATCCTCATTGTGTATGCATTATTTAATATATATTTTTTTGCTTCACTGTGGAAGGAAACCATACCAACAGTGAAAGCATGGAGAAGAGACACAGCCATCTTTAATTTTTTCCTACTAACCAGTTGGAGGAGAGAAGGTGAAAACACCTGCTGACCATTTCCAAGCGGTACTAAAACAGTAGTTCTGGTTGGTGGGTGGGTGATAGTGGCCAGCATTTTATTGCCATTCTATTGGATGGGCTTTGGGAAGAAGATCTCTGTCCTTGTATACGTCAAGTCTAAGCAATGTAAAATTTTCAATTTTCAATATCGTGCTATGTGTTTATTGGCGTTATATTAGTTATCACGGCCACCCTGTTTGCCAAAAATAAATTTCAGAAATCCTCTGCATCAAAACAAGATTAAAAAGAAAAAAAAGACCATAACAAAAAATGTATGTTCAAATAAAACATGAAAGCTTGGGGGCCCTTCTTTTCACAAGCTATGGCAACAACATTTCCTTTCTCTCTTCCCTCCCATGATCTATCATTAAAATGCATGGCATAAATTTGCTTATCAAACAGCATGGAGCATCTTTTTGTTGTTGTTGTTGTTGTTGCTTTGGTGTTATTTGTTTCTGCGCATAACACCAGACATAAGAACATCTAGAAGAATAAAACACAAAGAAGAGAAGGAAGTGTCAAAAACACCTCAGAAACAGAATGTTCCACTCTCCGCTCAGGACTAACCTTTAATCTACAAATGGCTTCACAATAAAGAATCTTAAAAATTAGGATATGATTGGGACTGGGCATCTTTGTTCTCATTTTCAGAAGCTGTGTGTCTCCATTGTACAACAACGCACACTGGCTTCTGCATCACTAATGCTATCAAGTTTGCTTTCTCTTGTGATCTACTTCATCTATCATCTCTCTCTCTCTCTCTCTCTTTTTTTTTTTTTCTCATCTCATTTCTCATCTCCTATCTATCTAGTTTTCAAGACCTCTAAAGTAACCATAACAACAACGGAAACCATGAAATCTTACAGATCTACCTCTATCTCTACATTTCCTTCTTTCCCTCTTTCCCTCCTTTCCCTCCTTTCCTTTCCTTCTTTCCTTCTTTCCTTCCTCCCTCCCTCCCTCCCTCCCTTCCTTCCTTCCTCCCTCTCCCTCTCCCTCTCCCTCTCCCTCTCCTCTCCACACAAAGACATAACCTCCAAAGATGTGACTTATGGCAACCACACACAGAGATCCATGAGGTTTTCCAAGCCATAGTTCAGAAATGGCTTGCCTTTGCTTTCATCTTCTTAGAGCTGAGAGAGAGAGGAACCAGCCCATGGTTATCCAGTTGGCTTATGCACCAGAGGCAGAACTAATCTGGCTCCTTAGCTGCTAAACCAAACTAGCATTCATACATACATATATATCGACCGTATTATTTTGTTTCAAAATAAGCAAAGGCTGGAGAAAGAGTAAGAAAAATGAAGCCCAAGGCCTGAGATAAGAAAAAGAAACAGAAATGTAGGTGAAACTATTTTACACCAACATAACTCACTATACCTCTTCATGCCTTCATCTCAGTGTATTTGCCATGCCTACACACTGGGTTATACCTTGCCTTCCTCATCACTATCTTTTGAGGATCACATCCACAACACCCAACCACAGTTTTCTCAATGTTCTCCTTCCTCTTAGCACATTTAATCTTTTTTTTTTTCATCTATTTGTTTTGTGATTTGATGTTCACTCATTCTGTCTATAGCAGGGGTGGGCAGCGATGGCCTCTTTACAACCACTGGACTTCAACTCCCAGAATTCCTGAGCCAGCATTCAGCATTCTGGCCCAGGAATTCAACTCCCAACATTCCTTGCTGGCTCAGAAATTGTGGGAGTTGAAACCCACAGGTTGTAAACCAACCCTATTTTATAGAATCAAAACATTTCTTTTATACTAGTCACTTATGCATTCATTCATTCATTCATTCATTCATTCATTCATTCATTCATTCAGCATCCATTCATTTTGCCCTATCTCTTTTTTACCATGCACACTTATTAACTTCATTCCCATGGCAGTCAACTCATTCTTATATATCTCCTGACCTATTTAGTTCTCACTTCCCTACATCAAAGTGCGTGCAAACATACCATTTCGTTCTTTCATGTATGTTCGGTGATTAATCTGTGAGTCACTTTTTTTTTTGGCTGTCACTCCAGTTTTACTACTTTCTTTCACTTTCTTTTTCTTCCGTGTCCACATCCCATTATTCATTCTTGGCACTTCAAAAAAAAACAACACCTTTATTTGACATTCAGTACCTCTTATCATCCTTTGTTCTTTTCTTTTCATAAGTTTGCTTTCATTTCCATATTCCTTTTGCAAGTGTACACATGAATAGAGATATTATTTACTCACAGGTTTTTTTGAATCAAAGCATTTT
>JANHFL010003594.1:296129-310601 GCA_032468155.1 Oxyrhabdium leporinum | reverse complement strand
AGATAGATAGATAGATAGATAGATAGATAGATAGATAGATAGATAGATAGATAGATAGATAGATAGATAGATAATGGTACAAGATTGATAGATTCATGGCACAAGTATTTGGTAACAAATATTTGGACAAATTTTGTCCACACTATGCTACTGTGGACATTCATGTATGATCAGTTTTTAGCAGCTGTGGCAATGGAATGGAAAATATTTCCAAGGCTGGAAAACATGGTAGTTTTCTTAGGAAAAATATAGGTAAGGACAGGAATGGCAACAGAAATGTAACTGGATGACATAATAAACCACAGTCTGGTTCACTTTGCTGTCCTGGCCAGATCATGATTAAAGAGGAAGCCATAGCCACAATTTGCCGCAGGGCTGTGCTATGAGGAATTCACATTCATAACAGATAGAAAACAAGGATGATTAGGGGATTGGACGCTAAAACATATGAAGAATGCTTGCAGAAATTGGCTATGTCTAGTTTAATGTAAAGAAGGACTAGGAATGACATGATAGCAGTGTTCCAATATCTGAGGGGCTGCCACGAAGAAGAGGAGGTCAACTTATTCTCCAAAGTACCTGAAGGCAGAAAAAGAAGCAATGGATGGAAATTAATCAAGGAGAGAACCAACCTAGAACTAAGGAGAAATTTCCCGACAGTTAGAACAATTAACCAGTGCAACGGTTTGCCTTCAGAAATTGTGGGTGCTCCAACACTGGAGGTTTTTAAGAAGAGATTAGACAATCATTTGTCTGAAATGGCATAGGGTCTCTTGCTTGAGCAGGGGGTTGGACTGGAAGACCTCAAAGGTCCCTTGTAACACTGTTGTTATTCTGTTAAAAGGACAAGAGTGCCAGTCAAACAGAGCTGGTCCTTCAGCATTTTTTCTCTACACGTGGCTGATCATCACTTGGTTTACTACACAATAAGGACCTATTTACCACAAACATATTACACTGTACTGCAGGGCTTGCCCTGATGCCAATAGGTTTCCAGGTGCAATTTAAAGTGTTTATTTTAACCTGTAGGTTTCCAGGTGCAATTTAAAGTGTTTATTTTAACCTGTAAAGTCTTTTATTGCTTGGTCCCTCACTATCTGCAGGACTGCCTTCTCCATGTAAAATTGTCCCATCCAACATGTCCCTTCAAGAAGATCTACTGGCAGTCCTCTCCTCACAGTAGACTGTGGCCAGGAAATGTTATTGTTGTTGTTGTTGTTTTCCATAACAGCTCCAACTTTTGAAAAAGTCTCCCCCTAGAATCTCAGTTAACCCCATCTTTGATTTCTGGGAATTAGTTACGATCAAGGGTTTTCACCTCAAAATTCAGGAATGTCCCAAAGGTGCCTTTTCTTGTTTTTGCTTTGAAGACCCTTTGAATGGTGTGGGAGTAGGACTGGATTTCCAGAGAAAAATTGTAGACTACAGGAACCAGGAGCACCACTCAGGTGACCCTGAGGACACAGATAAACCTCCAAGTGCTTCAATGGCCCTCTAAAAAGGATGCAAATGACCAGCTGTCTTCAAGGAATATAAATCCTTCCATTCCCCAGTATCCTGAGCTGAAGAAGCTTCTTGGATGAGAAGCGAAACGTCTTCAAATAAAAAAGCAAGGAAGTCCAGTTGCCTCCTGAAAAAGCACCTTTGGGACAACTGTGACCTACATGACTGAGAATCTCTACAAAATTCAGGGATGTATATTATATTGGCAATTACGTTTCTTTCTTTATAAACAAAGTTTTATTATCATTTTTATGCTGAATAATAACTAACAAGAGGTAACATTTAAAATGGAAAAAAAAAGAATGAAAGAAGAAAAGAGCAAACACAAAGGTGCAGAAATAAAAAAAATAAAAGAATAAAGTAACTTCTGAATTTTTTTTTGTAATAGTCATAGGTATAAATATAAATATAAAATAACCTCTTACTCTGTTGTTACAGCATTGTTTGCAATTTCTATACAATGTATTGTTTCTATTCTAATCCTCTCAACAATATATCATTTTTTTCAACAGTATATCAACATTTTTTTTTCTGTTGCTGCAAAAGTTCAATATAGATAGTTCTCGACCTACAACAGTTCATTTAGTGACCTTTCGAAGTTACATCACTTGAAAAAGCAACTTACAACGTTTTTGCATACCTATGATCATAGCAGCATCCCTGTGTCATGCGATCCAAATCTGGATGCTTGGCAACTGGTTCATATTTATGACAGTTGTAGTGTCCTGGGATTTTGTGATTTTCTGACAAGCAAAATCAACGGGGAAGACAGATTCACTTAACAACTGTGTTACTAACTGAATAACTGCAGTGATTCATCTAATAACTGTGGCAAGAAAGGTCGTAAAATGGGGCAAAATTCACTTAACAATTGTCTTTTGAGCTTAACAAAACTTTTGGGCTCAATTGTAGTTGTAAATCGAGGACTACTTGTAAGGGCCTGCCAATCATTCATAAAGTTAGACAATATCCTGTCTCCAATCAACTTGGCCACCTCAGCAAATTCCATCATCTTCACCATCCATTCCTCCACTGTGGTTAAAGTTGAATCTTTTCACTTTGGTTCATATAATAGTCTTGTAGTATTTCTATGTTACAAAATATTTTTTTGCTAATATTTTGGAGATTTATTGCCTAGTAGGAATGTTTTAAATCCTTTGAATGGTTAATTGTGAGGAGGACTATGAGATTCAGTGACTTCTAAATCTAAAGCATACATATATTGTTCCCATGTTGTTTTTAATTACCTAGGTACGCGGGGAGTTAGTTTTGACATCACCAGACTTGAGGGAGGATTACTTTCCCACTTCCCTGTATCTGGTGGCTTTGTCTTTATTCTGTGTTTTTAAAAAAAATAAATCAGCAGGCTAGGAACTAGGAGACTGTGAGTTCTAGTCTCGTTTTAGGCACGAAAGCTGACTGGGTGACTTTGGGCCAATCAGCAGGAGGCTGTGAGCTCTAATCCCGCCTTAGACACGAAAGCTGGCTGGGTGACTTTGGTTTAGTCACTCTCTCTCTCTCTCTGCCCAACTCACCTCACAGAGTTGTTGTTGCAGGGAAAATACGAGGAAAGAGTATGTTTATCACCTTGAGTTACTTATAAAAATAATAAAATAAAGGTGGGATTAAAAAAAATCTTAAAAAGAAACACAAACAAATAATTCGGATAATAATAGAAAAGACTATGGAATGAGGAATCATGACATTCTATGTTTCATTATTCCTTTTGGTGCACATTTCTGAGTCATTGCTTTAAGTATGGTTAATATTAATTGATTACAATGGTGTGTGAATGTGGTTTAGAGTTAATACGCAGTGCTAAGCCACGTTTAATCATGAATTTTATTGAATCAATCCCAGGTGACTAGACTCATTAAGTTATAAACTCAGAAACCAATGCCACGGTTCAAAAGCAAGCTATGTTCTAGCAATGTCTGAATCTAGCAAGCTGCAAATAAGCTACATGCAAACAATGTGCAAATAAATCAGGTCAAGCAGAATTCATTTAGTTAACATATTAATTAATCCCGTGTTCTCACTACATGCTCAATCAGGTTAGTTAACAACCTAGTGTTGTGCATTTGTACAACATAATAAATTGGGTGTTTTTTTTTAAATCACGGCTTTGCACACTACTTGAGAACAGCCATTTTGGTTAGTCTATGTTTCAGTATATTATGAAAAGCCCAACATTTGGTTCATCCAGCAACTAGTCCATTGTATGAATGCACCCTATAGGTTGTCCAATAAGATAGTTCAGTTGCCTTTCAAATATATGTTTTATTTTGCAATAAAGCATACAATGTTAAAGGCAAAATCCCCAATCTTTCATACCAGCGTTCTTTCTCGGTAAGATCACTCAATATTTCCAATCCAGTCACTAGGAAACCTGAAGTCTTTTCTAAATTATATTTTCCCATTTATTTATTTTGGGGGGGGGGGGAGTTCAAAAATTATATCCCTTTGTGAATGTCTTGTTGCAACACTTTCCTCGCCTGAAAAGGGAATGCTAAGAATATACAGCAAATGTACGTAGCCTTGAAAGTAAGCATGATCGTGTTGCAAATAAACCTTTTGTCCACATATGAACTACTTTGTTGAAGAAAATTTAACAAAGAGGTTCTTCGGACAGAAGGGGCAGTTCTTATTGTATCTCACCCTCATAGTCTCTGAAACTCACAGCTGACCACAACAATAGTCCAATCCACAACAAGCTGTGAAAAGCAAAGGAGAGACCTCCTTGTGCTGATCCGGGTTTTTTTTTAAATAACAAATAATTAAATAAATCTGCATCTAGATTCACCATCTGCTAGCCCCTCCACAGAGCTGAGATATCATGGGGAATTTTAAGCATGGGGTTGAAGAGTGGCAAGACACAAAAACCCTCTCGTCATCATACTCATGTCAGCGGCAACATTTTGGTAACACGGAGTGTCCAGGGAGGGTGTGGGAAAACAAGCTTTATTAATAATAGGTTCACTCCCCTTTATGCACAAAGTCAGAGTAGTAAAATCGGTACAATGGAAGATTCTCTTTTATTTTATACTGCAGTTGTTGGTTATAATCAGCATGGCTTACAACTGTACAAGAATACAGTCCCAGTGACCGATCCAGATTGGATCCTGCAACATTACCCTTGGACACATATATTCGCCTTCATTTGTGTATAAGCATTGTTATTTTGGACTGAGAATAATTATTCAGGAATAAAAGCATGCAAAGTTCCACTTGTAGGAACTTAGTTATCACTATCTCTATACTTCAAGCGGTCACTATCTCTGTACTTCTCTGGAATCCTGCAATCTGTCCTGTGCTATTCATTTTTTCAGTTTAGAGTTCTCCGTTCTAGTTAATGATCTTTTTTTTTTTAATTTGATTTATTAAAGTTCTTGTAAGGTTTGTGACTGTAAATCACTTGTGATGCATCAAAAGCTGGTTGGCGAAAAAAATGAAATTTAGGCATATATGAATGACAAAATAAAAGAGATTATATCTTACTTCGAGAGATGATGTTAAATGCAGGACATAAGGTGATTTGATTAATTTATGTTCGATGGTTTTGAATCAAGCAACAAGGCTTATAGATTTTACAGTCTATTTCCAGAAAATGAAACTCTGTTTTAAATTTGTGGGAAAGTATATTTTGCCTATTAAAACATTTTAGGGAATATAGAAGTTGGCTGTGATAATAAATGGAGACTTATTGAAATATTAATCCATATGGAGTAACAGTTAAAATATATATATCAAACTAATACCGAAAGCAGGAATGCCCTTATTTTGATCTGAAATTTTCTTAAATGTGTCAACGGATATTTCCTATGAGTCACAAAAGAGAAAAGTGATGTTTCTTAAAATGACTAATATTTGCATTATAACATCTCAAGTATATTCCTGGAACATGTTATTTACAGTAACAGTCTCAAAAATAATAATTAATAATCAACCAAAAGGAATGCAGAATTATGTCCAAAGTACAGAGAAGGGATGAGGAGAAGAAAAACACAAGAATTTATCCTATTCCATATGGCTGAAAACTACTAATTATTTTTTAAAATGTGCTGTTAAATGGCTTAGAAATGCCATCAATACAAGATAAAGCGAATAAATCCTCGGTATGGAAAGGAAAAGTTAGTCACAAGGACATGTCAAACCTATTTATACTCACTTGTACGTCATTATAAATAAAAGTTTACAATTCCTCCTGTTGTTTTTGAGCCCTTCTACAGAGACGTTAGTTTGCTCCATGTTAAAGTGGGTTTTTAAAATTGCTAGTGGTGTTATATAAATGTGTGAGATATTTCATGGGTAGTATCTGTAGCAGCTGATGGTTGCGTTGAAAGAAGTTGGGGGAGAACATTACATGCACACAAAAATAAACGCACGCACCCAACTCTATTTCTAGACCCATTGTTAATGCTTACTATATACAACCTTAGGAAAAGTTGGTATTATTTGCAAGTCGAAGACACCTTTACTCAAATAAGCTCAATCCATCCGCAATCCACCTTGCACAAGTCTGACACTTTTACCAAACCAGTTGTAAATATTCAGATTTTTCTCCCCGCTGTCACACTGAAGGTTATCTCCCTGGTAGTGACAGGGGATGGGGATGGGGACAGGGGGAGGGGTAAATTCAGGTGACAGCCATTTCCCATGATGCTTTAAGGGCTGTCAAGCTGTCCATCAAGTTGTCACCTGACCAATCACTGCCACGGTTCTTTTCGACTCTTCCTATGACAAATTGAAAGGCGCTATTATCTGCCGGGGTGCGTGAAAAGGAACTGCTTGAGCTTTGATAAGATATCAGTAGTCCCAGGTGAGAGCAAGCTGACAGCACATCAAGACAAGACAACACATGGCAACACCGAACATAGCAGCCGCTTAGTTTACAAACATCTGTTGTCATTATTTATTACCCTTTCTCCCAGCTTTTATTTTCTAACGCTGGGCTAGGCTTCTGTAAAAGCAGGCACCCTGTTTCCCATCAACAAGGCAGAGTTGATGCTATTTTTGCTGGGGGGGAGGTGGGGGAAAGGGAAAGAGAACGATAGCACAGCCATCTCTGTGAATCATCTTACCTTATTTGGAACAGCGCATGCTGCTAAGGGTCTAAGGAGTCACATGGTGGATTTATCTTGCAAGATTGCTCCGCTTGTTTGTTTGTTTGTTTGTTTTGCAAACATCAGAAAGCCTAAAAAAGATAGAAAGATTGCTATTATTTCCTTTCCGGGCCTGTAGGCTCTGCAGTTAATGCTAAGGCTCGGGTTTCTATTTTACAGGCTGACTTGCCCAACCTTTCCTCATTCGTAGCTCTCTCATACGTAGCCCCGAGCTCCCAAATTTATCTTTGCAACGCGCGAGCTGAAAACAATGTGTTTGTTAATTAGGATGAGGTTGTGACAATGGTAAAATGTAGTTGGTTGCTAACATCCCCACCTTGTGTACGAATTCTTTCTTGCATGCGGTTTTGTAATGTCATGGAAGTGGTAGGGTAATAACGTTTTCGATACCGGTGGGTGTTGCTTGTTTGGGGGGAACTCGTTACGTTATTTAGAAAAAGAAGAAAATAGGAGGTGAGGTGGAAGAAAAAGAATAGACAGCACCCAGAACAGTGCATGGTGCTAACAATTTAAGAGCAGAGGGCAAAGGGGATTCATTTTGTGACTGGGCTATTAAATGATCACTCAAGAGTTTTTCTATACCTTGCATCACCCCAAACTCGATATTTTTCCATGGAGAATAATTTGCATTTTAATTGGAAGTGAATTGATAAAGGACAATTTTTGAACCATTTCTACTCAGTAGCATGTCCTGGTCAGTACAAGCAGGTATATAAATTTTATACTTATGAATAAATGCCACATGGGGATGTTATGAATCACTTTGTATTGGGTTAAACACTATACCAAACTCCCTCATCCCTACTGCTATCGGATGTTAAAATTAAGAGATTGATGGGGTTTGTGTAATAGGTTAATCTGGTTTGCTTAACCATGAAGGCAAAACAAATAGTCAGGTTCATCAAAAATCTTAAGCGAAAACCAAATCAGTTACATTATGATTTAGTACGATTATAGAGAGAGAACATCAGGGTGAAAATCTTCGTAACATCTTGGAAACTGGCTAGAGATACCTGGGTTATTATATCACCGTAATTCAAATAACATTTTCCATTATTCAACAACCTCATTGCTCCTAAATAGGGACATAGCATGATTCTTTCCTGGTACACTCAAATGATTAGATTACTGATAAAGTAGAACTTGAGGGGCATGGGTTTAATCCCTACTCAGACATGACATTTAGAGAGTGATCTTGGGGATGTATGATCTTGCCATTTTTTGGAGTGTTCAGGCTGCTTGTGTCAGGTGCAAAGGATCAGGACAGTATGTTAAGTTCCAGCACAGAAGATTTATTCAAGTCTATATGCAAGAACCCAGTCAACTAGCAGCGAGCACTAAATTGGCACTAAATAAAGGTCAAAAGAAATCAAGAAGGGTTGGACTTGGATCACTTGTGGCAATGTAAGGAGCCCAAACTGATGACATGTTTAGCTCTGTCCTCTAGATATGCCTGCTTTTCAACATCTTGTTTATTTCTGAGCTGGATTCATCATTTACTTTTTGAGTTTTGCTTTTACACTCCTGAAATTTTTTTTGACTTAAAGAGCATCTTTTCTCTTGACATGAGTGGGCACCAAGACAAACTGTGGATGTCCACCTCTAAGTGGCCAGTCTTGTCAGTATAGAGCAGGTAGTAAATAAGCAAACTCTGAAATAGCCTTCCAAAGTTGTTCACCGGACTAGCTTCCTTGCAGAAGCCAGGTAAAGCCAGGATAAGCCTGAGGGAGGAGTCAAACTCATCATTAGTCACGAGCCCTTTCACGCCCACAAGACATCTAAGTCCAGCCCACTCTGAATTCTGTGGACTCTTATTTACTGCCAATTTGCTTCATATTCTTGTAAAAAGCTAAATCTTGACATAAATCTTTATACCCATTTGAACTGCCTGGATCTTCTGATTTCCCTGACACTTGACCATGGGTTCTCAAAAGAGATTGTATTGATAATATTGTATTGATTGTATTGAGGCTATACCTCAAACAACATATTAGAGTCTTGGAAGGTCCAATCTGCTGTACCCATAAATATGCTTTCCAGGAGCCAACCCCCTCTCTTTTTCAGCGTAGCAGAATATTTAAATCAAATAATTGTTCCCAACATAGGTATTTAATTTGATCTGAAACAAAAGTAATTTAATTATTTTGTTATTCTAGTCAAGGACCGTAATGAATATCTGCTGTTCACTGAACACTTGTTCAGGGCTGGCAAAATGCTCCAGAAAGATGTAAGTTCAGGAAGAAAGGCTGCTGTGATGTGAAATGTAATGCAAAAATCAGATAGTTCACACCTTCATGTTGTCATCTTAGACAAGTGTTCCAGGTCAGCTAGAAGTTCTGCTACCTCTTAACTGAATTGCAACACATACATATAGTAACGGCCTATTTTCACAAGGGGTTGCATTCAAACAATGACATCTGAATTCCAAGCTATACAGATGGCACTGGGCCATAAGTCTTCAAGGCCATAATAATCATACTTTATATCTGATAATGAATTTATGCACTTTTGTTTCTACTAGGAAACTGTTTGGACTTTCCTTTCGAAACCAGGAAAAAAAATGAACCGTTGATTTTAGGTTTTGATGATTAATGTAATTTTGTTGTTCTAGAAATGGCTTGAAATGCTGAGAAGTGTAAAGGAAAAGGTTGAGGTGGCAATTCTTTTTTGTATTCTACTACACTGAAAAAAGTCAGTATTTTTTCTTTCTTTCTCTTCTTTTTGCATTTTTATCTTTAATAAAGGCTAAACAGATGTTAATAAAGACTAAATAGAGCTAACATATATTTTAAGTATAATAGAATAATGTTAAATAAATATAATATAATCAATATTAAAATGAAATATATTTTATTTTAAATTGATTTCGAATATAAAATATAAAAATATTTTACATTTGAAATAAATTTAACTGTTTCAACTATTCATGTATTCAACTATTTATGCCCCCTTAAAAAAGGTGGTAGATGGTTACCTGAGAATGGGATGTAGACTGTATACAAGAAAGGCTTACAACAAGGTCAAAACAACAATAGAAAACATTAAAATATTAAAATCATAGATATTCACATTAAAATTAATAAATAAACGAAAAAGCATCATTTGGTTCCTGAGGCACCCATAGACATTCAGCCATAATGTTTCAGCACTAAAACTGAAAGTTTTCTTTTAAGCACCATTTTAAAATTGCTTGCAATGCATCACTCAGTTATTTGGCATAATCTGATTTTTTTACAGCTGACGTTTGGCTTTACAGATGGTCCTGTCTGTCTGTCCTGTTCCCCCCTCCCTCTCTCTCTTCCTCCCTCTCTTATTATGGCAACTACGAGAGAAATATTTTGATGACATATACAAACATGGATGATCTGTGGTAATATACTACACAATACTGACCACTTCCGTTTAAGTTTGGATTAAAAGTGTAGTGCAGCTGCCACTGAAAGAAGGTATAAAGTATCACATTCGTTCTGAAGGTACAAGAAACACAAAGGAAGTCCCTGATAATCAGAGGTGTTATTCAGCCGGTTTGGACTGGGTCAGGCGAACCGGTATCTCCAACGATCAGCAGGCAGATGAACCGGTAGCTCTGACGATTTGTTGTCCTATATCTGCTCAAATAATTCGCGTGGCACAGCGGATTGCCACACCTCAGCTGTGTTACTTACCAGAAGTACCGTAGAAGGTAAGTTTTCAAGCTGTTTTTTTAATGCTGTGCACGTGTGCAAAGCGTGTGTTAGACGCACGCGTACGCAAAGCACACACTCACCGAACCAGTTGTGAAACCGGTTGCAACCCACCACTGCTGATAATGCGGACTTGGCCACTCCTAATCCATATCAGGTGTTTTCTAAAGCTAAAAAAATGTGTTTTCTCCTGCAAAGAATCGATCTAGCCATGAAAATAGATAAAAATCAAGACACACATACTGACAAATTCTGAGATTGTAGTTGACCATTTCTTAGAATGCTGTTTCCTAACTGTGGCAGTTTTAAGATATGTGGATTTCAACTCCCAGAATTCCCCAGCCAGCATGTTGAGTTGAAGTCCACATATTTTAAAGTTGCCAAGGGTGGAAAATACTGTCTTAGAGAGAAAAAAGCATATATTTGCTACTACTGTGCTGCTGTTACACAACGTGGATAAAACAAACAAAAGATATATATTTTTTAACATGGAAAATTCAGCATCCTGACAACTTAAGCTTTGAGTTTTCTGGAGTTTCTTAAATAAACAAGTTTTCTAACTTTTGGACAATATCCCAGAATTTTTTTAAAAAAGAAACTAAGCAGTTTCTTTTTAAAGAAAAGAATTTTTAGTAGTGTTCATAGCAATTTGCCTATAATTCTGGGATTAAGGGAAACTGAATCATTTATACAGGCAGTTCTTGAGCTGCAACAGCAATAGGGATTGGAATTGCCTTCATTAACACAATGCAGTTGTAAAGCACAGTGTCACGTGTTTGCGTCACTTACTGATGGCAATTTCGGAAGTTCCAATTGCCATTGTTAAATGAAGATTGCACAAGTTGTTAAACAAGAACCTCACATGACTGCCATTTCTGACTTCCTGCTGGTTTCCCCATTGACTGCTGGGGAGAAGCTGGCAAGGCATGTCATGTGACCGCAGGGATGTTGTGATGACCAGAACTCTTTTTAGAAAGAGCCGGTATAGTCATACTCTACTCAGTATCAAGAAGGCAGCTGTAGAGATAGTCCAACAGTATTAAGTATCTTAGTGTGCAGATAACTAACAATCTGAACTGGTCTCTCCACATGTCATCCTTAGTGAAGCGCGCAAACCAGCATCTGCATTTCCTGCGTCGGATGAGGAGAGCACATCTTTCTCCTTCTGTCCTGGTCACTTTTTACAGAGGCACGATGGAGAGCATTTTAACAAACTGCATCACTGTTTGGTTTGGTGGCAGCAGTGCCTCAGATAGAAAGTCCATACAGAGAGTGGTGAGGACAGCCGAGAAGATTATAGGAAGCTCGATTCCCGTCATCCAGGATACTGCTTATGAGGGCTATGTGCTTAGAGCTCAAAGCAGTGTTAAAGACCCCACACATCCACTTCACAGCCTGTTTTTGTTGCTCCCTTCTGGGAGGAGGTTTCAAAGTATTTCTAGCAGGACTACCAGATTCTGTAACACCTTTGTTCCCTATGCCATTCGTCTGGTAAACTCACAAGATTCGTTTCTCTCGTCATATGCATGTATACTTCTGAACTAGATTGCGTTGTTTCTTTGTGTTATATAATATATGTGGGTATATACTTATTTATTTATTTATTTGTCATGTTTATGTAGTGTATGTTGGAGGTGGTGACCCTTTGAGGGCTGTATGCAACATAATTTCATTTTAATGTATGCCGATTAGTGCATATTCAAAGTGACAATAAAGTTATTCTAAAACTCTGGGGATCTGGCATAAGTCCTCCTCATTTAGCACTATTGCAAATTTCAACAGTTGCTGAACGAGGGGTCATAATCCAAGACTCACCTGTACAGACACCTTCAAATACAACTACATAGTTTGCGTCATAGATGTATAGTGCATTGCTCTTCCCAATTTGGGCTGCAAAATCATGTAGGTAGAAGAAGCAAAAAAAAATAGTCTAACAATTCTCCCCAAGGCAAGGTTCATTCCTCATCAAATTACTGCAGATTAATTTACATAACTGCGATGTGCCTCAGGTTGAGAGGCACTGATAAAATAAGCAGAGACTCAAATCCAGCTTCAGAACCCAGAAGTACAGAGACGCAACCCCAAAGGTTAAAAGCTAGCGAAGCAAGCCCTATTCTACAGGGAAACCTGGAAGCCACAAAAGAAGAAAATCAATAAATGGAATTTTAATAGAGATAAATGGTCATGAATGGCTTTCAATTATGCAAAGTCTAGTTTTCAGTGCTGCACTGGTCATAATCCTCCCTCTGAGAGGTAAGAAAGAACATTATGTTTTGTTACAGAATTCAAACATAATGAGAAACTTTGAACCATGAGCAAAACCAAACCAAATCTTTTTCTTTGAGCTCATTATTATAGCCTATGTGTAATAATGCTGGGTTTGATCCAGGCATAGGCAGCGGGGCTTATACACGTGCCTGGGCCCAACTGATTAATCCAAACAAATTAAAATTCTCACTTGATGAAGAAGGAGAGTTCTGCTTTTTCTGGTAGCTATTTTGACTTAACACTTGAGGACCAGTTGCCATAATGAGAAAGAGAGACAGACAGACAGACAGACAGACAGACAGACAGACAGACAGATAGTCAGAGAGAGAGAGAATGTGTATGTGTGTGTGTGAGAGAGAGAGAGAGAATGAGAGAAAGAATGAGAGAGAATGGAAATGAAAGAGAGAGAGAGAGAATTAAAGATGAAGTAGATCACAAGACAAAGTAAACTTGGTAGAATTAGTGATGCAGAAGCTAGTGTGCCTTGTTGTATAATGGAGACACACAACTTCCAAAAATGAGGACAAAGATACCCAATCATAACCTAATTTTTAATTTCCTTTCCTCTATTGTGAAGCCATTTGTAGATTAAAGGTTAGTCCTGAGCTGAAAGTGGAACATTCTGTTTCTGAGGTGTTGCGTGTTTTTGACACTTCCTTCTCTTCTCTGTGTTTTATTCTTCTAGATGCTCTTATGCCTGGTGTTACGTGCAAAAACAAATAACACCAAAGCAACAACAACATCAACAAAAAGCCAGTTGGCATAATGAGAGAGACAGAGAGACAGTCAGAGAGAGAGAATGAGGGAGAAAGTAAGAGAAAGAGAAAATGAGAGAGAGAGAGAGAATGAAAATGGAAGAGAGAGAGAGAGTCATTGGAACGTAAAATAAATAAATAAATCAAATCCTGTCAAATAACAAAGCAATGTTTTGCAAATAATTCTAAAATGGTGCCTCAAAGAAAACTTTTACTTTTAGTGTTGAAAGATTATGGCTGAACGTCAACAGCTGCCTCGGCAAACAAGTGGCGTTTATTTTGTTTATTCGTTCGTTTTAATGTGAACATCTATCCGTTTAATATTTTAATGTTCTAGATTTGTTGTGCCTGCGTGTTTGACCATCTACGCTCTGCCAAGAACTGGATCCGGGGTAACCGTGAAACAGGCTCCTTTAGGGCGGACCCAAAAACAGAAGCAAATGGTGTCAGCTGAACGCAGGGGATGTCTAATTCGTTTTTCACAAGCCGAACCCCAAAACAGGGAAGAACAAGAAAAGGAAAGGAAGAGGAGAAAAATGGGATTATTTTTTTCTCAGCCTCCTGTGTAAATTTTTCCCCCTCCCCTCTTATCATCTCATCTAGTCATATCTTTCTGCAGTTTGAATTACCCTCTCTTCCTCAATCTGGTAAGGCAGTGAAAGGATGTTTGTTCTGCTAATTAACTTTATTACCCTGATAACTCCCTGCAGCCTTTGACGAAAACAATTACCGTTCCTCGATTTTTCCCCCCACTGGCAAAAAGGAGGAAAAAAAAAAAAGAGAGAAAGGAAAAAAAAAAGACTATTAATTAGAAATGAGGCCCCAGTCCCTGCCATGTTAGCCTACTACGTTCTCAGACCCTCAAGCAGGATAGCATTACATTGTCAGTAGTAATTTAGATCTCATCTGTCTCTGCTAATTATTGTCACATTCATCAAATTCATCAACAAAAGTGCTCTCAGAAGGATTGCATATTTGCAGTTAATACAGCATAAACTGGTATTACCCATCACCACATTTGTGATGATGAGAGGGACACAACTTATTCATCCCTAATTAAAGCAAGCTGGGTAATTAATTATACATTCCGCCTTATTACTTCTGAGTTCCCAGATATTGTTTGTCTCGAAAGGGGAAAGG
>JANHFL010003594.1:259420-269585 GCA_032468155.1 Oxyrhabdium leporinum | reverse complement strand
GCCAATATAAGTAACAGAATTGTAAATAAGCTAATATAAAGAGAAAACTAGTTTAAACTATTCTGTTATACCACTACCACTGTTAGTATATGTATTAATATTTTTGTTTGTTTTTTCTTTGTCTTTCTGCAAATGATATGCCCTGACAACACACTGTATTCAAAATGTTTATGAATAAAAAAAACCCATATATTCAATAAATAAATAAATAAATAAAACAAAACCAGCCATTCATTAAGCGAATCACGACATTTGTTGAATTAGTAACCCAGTTGTTAAGTGGATCTGGCTTCCCCTAGCTTGTCAGAAGATTGCAAAAAGTGATCACCTGACCCCGGGACACTACAATCATCATAAATGGGAATTAGTTGCCAAGCTGAATTTTGATCCTATAAACATGGGGATACTGCAATGGTCGTATGTCTGAAAAACAGTCACAAGTCACTTTTTTTCAGTGCCGTTATAACTTTGAAGGGTCACCAAATGAATTGTTTTAAGTCAAGCACTCACTGTTATTTTTTTTAAGACATTACTTGCGTCTGCAGAAAACCGTAGAGCTTCACCCATGTTTAAGCAATACTTGATCCTCAGATCTCACAGGTGATCAAAACAAGTTCTCAGATGTTCTTTTGGCTAAACAACGCGTCTTTAAACACCTGCTCACCTGTGCATTGTGGCGACTGTATTATTATTGTTGTTGTTTTTGCCTTTGACTTTCCCGACTGAATTTTTAAATAACTGATTTTTTTTTCCCCACCTAAAGCTTTCTCAAATGAGTATAAATACGAGTCTTCCAACCCTTTCAAGCCCGCGTTGCTGGCACACCTGACCTTTGCGTGGATTATCCATAAAAGAAACAAAAATCAGTTATAAAAAGATGGCAAAAATGCCATCGAGCGATCGTTTTGCTCATCGTTAATGACACACCGTCAATGGCTAATCTACTGTCCATTAACAGCTGCATGAACATCCAAGCAGAGTTTTTTAATACTGATTCAGCATCTCTGTTTTCTTTTCTTTTTTTTTTTTAAAAAAGAGCTCAATTCAGTTCCCAAAGATTTGCCAGCTGCACGATTTGATGAAAGGCCAAGTGTGTAGAGAGAGGTTGAAACCCAGAGAGAGTTATTTATTTATTTATTTATATATTTATTTGTTTGTTTGTTTCCTATTGACTAACTAACAAACACCCTGGTGAGTATTTAAGGTAGGTAACAAAAAAAAAAAGAAAAAAGAAAACCCCAAAGGTAGTAAGGAGAAATACAGCTGAAAACCTCCTTCAAAACTATAAATGCAGCACCCTAATAATTTCATATAGATGTAAATAGCATGTGGAACTCCACTTTACACTCTGAATATGGTTACGAAGGCATAGAACCATTGCAAAACAGGGTCCAATGGCCCAATTCCTCCCAACAATTTAGAAAGATGGTCAATGGTGCTGTAAGTCAAAAAGTCCAAAAGAAATAGCAGAGATGCACTCTTTCCTTAATCAGTTTCTGGCATTAGTCATCCCCCACAGTGGCCAAACTAGTTAACAGAATAACAGAATAATAGGGTTGGAAGGAATGGAATGGAACGGGACGGGACGGGACGGGACGGAACAGAACAGAAATAGGAATAATAACTTTATTGTCACTTTGAATGTAGACTAATTGGCATACATTAAAAATGAAATTTCATTGCCTACAGCTCTTAAAAGGTCACCACCTCCAATTTTACACTACATAAACATGACAAGATAAATAAATAAATATAAAATTATGAATATACCCACATATATTATATGACACGGAGGAACAACATAGTCCTTGGAGGTCTCTGCTCAAGCAGGAGATCCTATATCATTCCAGATTCTTATATCATTCCAGATAAATAGTTCTCCAATCTCCAGCGTTGGAGCACCCATAACTTCTTAAGGCAAGTCGTTCCACTGTTCTGATTGTCAGGAAATTTCTCCTTAGTTCCAGGTCGCTTCTCTCCTTGAGTAGTTTCCACCCATTGCTTCATGTCCTGTCCTCAGGTGCTTTGAAGAATTGGTTGACTCCCTCTTCTTTGTGGAGGCCCCTCAAATATTGGAACACTGCTACCCCTGCTCCTTCTCTTCATTAAACTAGTCATACCCAATTCCTGCAACCGTTCTTTGTATGTTTTAGCCTCCAGTTCCCTAATCAACTTTGTTGCTCTCCTCTGCACTCTTTCTAGAGTCACAACAACTTTTTTTCATATCGTGGTGACCAAAACTGGATGCACTATTCCAGTCTTACCGAGGCATTATAGTGGTACTAACACTTCACATGATCTTGATGCTATCCCTCTGTTAGTGCAGTCTAGGACTGAATTGGCTTTTCTGGCAGCTGCAGCACACGGCTGGTCCATATTTGAGTAATTGTCCACTAGGATTCCAAGATCCTTCTCACAGTTCCAATATATAATCTACCTGAAAACCATTACAGCAGATCCAGCATCTGGAATGGTAAGACCACCAAGAGAAGTTTTGCTACTGACTCCTTTAGACAAGAGGGAACCCATTCATCCATCCAGAGAGCATTAATCAAGCTCCTTAATCGGGACAGACACACTCTAGTCAGTATAATCACTAAGGAAGGGCAAGGATGAAATCAGGCATGAAGAAACCAATAGAGCAGATGAGCAGTTGCTAATACTTGCCCTAATGAATCAAGACAGTCCCACCGACTCTGTCACAAAGAACAATGCAAGTTGGCTACAGCAAGCCACCAATTATTTTGGCTCCTTCTTTTTTCTTCTTAGCTTTTTGCTGTCTCTTTTGAATGGTGTTTAAATCAGGTTCGTTTCCGTGTGTTTATTAATGGCTGATTTGGCTAAATGCCAAGCTTCCGGGAATTCCCTACCATTTTTGGATTTAGTTAAGTCTAGGATACTCACAGTTACTCGGTTTGTATACTAGTGTGCTGTCGTGTGGTTCTAATAGTGTGTTGGTTGTTTCTGAGATGGTTTGGATGCATGGTAACGTTATACGTTGCAATAACTTGTATTGGTTTGTGCTATAGTAGGTTGAGTAGTCAGGTAGTTGTTTTCCATTTTTTTGGGAAGATGTTGCATCGGCAATATCAAATGTTGTTTTTTCCCCCTGGTGTCTTTTTCCTTTTTTTTTGTTTGCTGGAGCACATTTGTGCTTGTGTAAATGATATTCTTACAGAGTTCCTCTTGTGGGAGCTTCGGTTGTCCCTTTGTAATGGAATATTTGGTTAGCATGGGTTATTTTTTGATTCTTATATTTCTAGTTTGCTGCCTTTTCCTTGGCTGAATGAATAGAATAGAATAACAGAATTGGAAGGGAACTTGGAGATCTTCTAGTACAACCCCCTGCTTAGGCAGGAAACCCTATACCATTTCAGACTTATGGTTATCCAATCTCTTCTTAAAAACTTTCAGTATTGGAGCATTTACAAATTCTGGAGGCAAGCTGATCCACTGATTGATTGTTTTAACTGTCAGGGAATTTCTCCTTAGTTCTAGGTTGCTTCTCTCCTCAATTAGTTTCCACCCGTTGTTTCTTGTCCTACCCTCAGGTGCTTTAGAGAATAGCTTGACTCCCCCTTCTTTGTGGCAGCCTCTGAGATATTGGAACGCTGCTATCGTGTCATCTCTAGTCCTTCTTTTCATTAAACTAGACATACCCAATTCCAGCAACCGTTTTTTATATGTTTTAGCCTCCAGTCCCCTAACCATCTTTGTTGCTCTTCTCTGTACTCTTTCTAGAGTCTCAACATCAACCAAAACTAGGATGTCTAGAAAGGTTAGCATGTTGTTTTTTCCCTTATGAATTTTATTCCTTTGAAAATATTATTTCATGTGACTTCTGTAGTTCTTAGTTCTTCTTGATCTGGGTGTCCAGTTTCTGCACTGAGTTGAAATACAGAAATATATTTGGCAGAAGATCATCAGTTCTGTAATCAGAGATTCCATAGAGAGAAGACAATTGTTGGTGCCCAGTAGCAAGCAGATGACCATCGTTTCCTCAAGGAGCTGTGTGATTAGTGGAGATGAAAGGAGGTGAACAGATTTGTCTTAGCCTCAGGTTGAGCACAGCACAATTTGCCTGGCAATTGAAGGAATTGCAAAAAGAGTATTCTTTGGAAACTAAGAAATCTATCACTGTATTTTGAGAAGATGCTTGAGTTTCTGCCTAAAATTTGTAAAAATTCAGGGTTACCTCTAACTTTACTTTCTAAAGAAATTAATTTCTTCTAATTACTATACTTAAACACTGGCTTTTGACTGAATATTACCATGTTTCCCTGAAAATAAGACCGGGTCTTATATTAATTTTTGCTCCAAAAGATGCATTAGAGGGTTATTTTTCCAGTTAGGTCTTATTTTCGGGGCTATACAGTACTAAATGCATCCATCTGGCTGAGGACCTTAACTGGGGCTTATTTTGGGGGCAGGGCGTATATTACAAGGCTCCTGAAAAATCATGTTAGGACTTATTTTCGGGTTGGGTCTTATTTTCGGGTAAACACGGTAGGTGCATATGTAAACCTGGGAATTCCGGACGTAAAGAAGCATGGTCCATTAAAATCCCACTAATGTAAGAGTAGAAAGTTTTCTTGTACTATGGACTGGCTAAAGAAAGTGTTGTCAATGCCAGTAGGAAACAAAAGAAAAGGAAAGCTGAATCATGTTGGGAAACAGCAGGATTACCTTGATCTGGTATTTCAAATGTACCTGTAACATCAATCCACTGAAAATATTTTGACTCAGAATACTGGGAGTTCTTTATGGTATGCTAAAGCTAGCATTAACACAACCATATTATTCCTATATAAACTGAGAAAAAAAACACCCTCTACTTATCATCCCCCACCAATCATTACGGTCTTAATTAGAACAGTCTGAAATTGAAAAGGGTCAATGAGGAAATAAAATAGAAGAATATAGAACAAAGCACATGGAAGCCACAAACTATGTATTCCTACAGTACTGATAATGATACCCTACTTTAGAATGCCAGTGGTAAACAATATTTCTACATTTGCTGGTTAAATAATATAAATTTAATAATACTTAATCTTTAACCTATATTACTGGTGTGTCAGTAATTTACCCGTTATTAGATTCCAGGAATAATGAATCAAACTGTTGCATTGATGCCATGAAAAGCATTTTTTTAATGCCACATGTTGACCTGAAGTCACACTGCATGCTGCAAAATAAGACACTATGCTTTTAACAGAGATTCAGTAGTGTCCATTGCAAGTCAAATACAATTTGTGCTGTGGCTATCTCCTGACAAGTTCATTGCCTAGAACTTCTTAGAAAACCTGGGCTTTCCAGTCCTAACAAACTTGGAGCTAAAGGAGAAAATCCATGAACAAGAAGAGCAGATCAGAAAATAATTTGAAAAAATCTGAAGAAAGCAAATCCTATGCATCTAAGGTCAGCAGAGAACAAAATGAATTCCAGCCCTATCAAAAGAGCTCCTAAGGGAAAAGTGTGTCAATTCAGTTTCCCCATTCCAAAGATCAACAAGGACTTTGGAAAAAACACTAAGTGATGCCTCTGGACATTTTTTAGAGAATTCTAGGATCTATCAGATGTTATAATATTGGAACATAGAATAATAGAATTGGAAGAACTATGGAGGTCTTCTAATCAACCCCTGCTCAAGCAGGAGACGCTATACCATTTCAGATAAAGACTATCCAGACTTGTTTTGAAAGCCTTCAGTGATAGAGCACCAACAACCTCTGTAGAAAAGCTGGTTTCCATTGGTTGATTGCTCTCACCGTTAGGAGAATGTTCCTTAGTTCTAGGTTGCTTCTTTCCTTGGTTAGTCTCCATCCATTGTTTCTCATCTTGCCTTTTGGTACTTTGGAAAATAGTCACACACACACACACACACATTTTTGTAGGAGCCCCTCAAATATTGGAACTATCTTCTCCCCTACCTAGACAATGTGCTAGAAGAGTCATTTTTAGGACTAGGTTAGATTTTGAACTCTGGCCACCTAATGAGAAGGAAGGACTCGCTGGAGAAGAACCTAATACTGGGAATGATTGAGGGCAAAAGAAGAAAGGGACAACAGAGAACGAGGTGGCTGGATGGAGTCACTGAAGCAGTCGGCGTGAGCTTAAAAGGACTCCGGGGGATGGTAGAGAACAGGAAGGCCTGGAGGAACATTGTCCATGGGGTCGCGATGGGTTGGACATGACTTTGCAACTAACTACAACAAGATTTTGAACAAATCTCTGTTCCAGAGGACAGACACCACAAAAGAGAAGGTCCATTTGCCCGGCCTGCTCAATGACATTGCTTAATCAATGAAATTCAATGAAATTCAGAGGAAGCCAACTTTATTTAATGGTACAGGATAGGCAACTTCTACAGAGAGCTGATGGTCCTTCAGATAACTAAATACTATGACATATAAGTTGACCCAACACTATGTGAGCCTTGATCCATGATCATAAAATGGATGAATGAAGTGTTGTTGACTGGTCTTAAAAGAGGGTAACATCATAAGCAATGTATGTATGCATGCATCTATTTATAAAATTTTAAACCATATTCAAGTCCAGAGGCCCTTGGTTATTTATAAAATCCAAACATACAATAACCAAAAATATAATAAAAAATAACTGTAAACAATAGCATGGATTTTCGTCTGCTTATCATTAGAGGCCGCCTAACAAAACCAACTTCTAATCAATCTGAAAGACTAGATGTGTGGGGGGTCATTCTTGCCTTGGGAAGTCAGCTGTTCCAAAGGAGGGGAACAATCACCACAAATACCTGCCTCTGTTTCATACCATGTGACCCTATTCATCCGGGTCAGACAGGAAGAGGTGCAAGAAACAGGCACTAATGATTAGCAGTCAAAACAAATTAAAGCAAAATATTAAGAAAGCCTCTCGGTATGTGAATGAAATTTGGTCTTCTTTCTGGGGACGTCAAGCAGATTCCAATATTCCATTTATACGCATTCATAAAAAAAATCTTGTATATGAGACCATAATAAAATAGCTATTATTACTATTATTATGATTTATGATTTAATCTTCAATTCAATTCAGTCTGGGACTGGTAAAAACTTAATTAAGTTCAAATCCTAACCAAGAACCAAAGAGCTGTTATTATTACTTTTATTATTACTATTACTATTAACCTTCTCATTTTTCCTATTACCTATTTCCTTATCTGCTTATGACTACAACCTTGTTGCTTATATCTTACGGTTTATATGAATTGTTTTATTAGTATCCTAGTATGATATATGTTGATTACTTATTTAGTATCCTATGACTATCACCAGTGTTGTATCTTATGATTTATGATAAATGTATTTTATGATTGTGATTATTACTTGTTGCTTGTATGTACACTGAGAACTTATGCACTGGAGACAAATTCCTTGTGTGTCCAATCACACTTGGCCAATAAAGTATTCTATTCCTATTGTACTCTACTCTACTCTACTCTACTCTACTCTACTCTACTCTACTCTACTCTACTCTACTCTACTCTATTCCTATTCCTATTCCTATTTCTATTTCTATATAAGACACTGATATTCTAGAAAGAGTGCAAAGAAGAGCAACAAAAATAAGGCTAAAACATATGAGGAACGGTTGCAGGAATTGGGTATATCTAATTTAAGGAAAAGAAAGATTAGGGGTGACATGATAGCAGTGTTCCAATGTCTAAGGGGCTGCCATAAAGAAGAGGGGGTCAACCTATTCTCCAAAGTATCAGAAGACAAGACAATGGATGGAAACTAATCAAGGAGAAAACCAACCTAGAGCTAAGGAGAAATTTCCTGACAGTGAGAACAATTAACTAGTGGAACCACTTGCCTCCAGAAGTTGTGGGTGCTCCGTTTTTAAGGTTTTCAAGTAGTGATTGAATAATCACATGCCTGAAATGGTATAAGGTTTCCTGCTTGAGGGGGAGGTTGGACTAAAAGACCTCCAAGCTCCCTTCCCACTCTGTTATTCTGAATATTTTTCAATTAGGATAACTGATCAGAATTGCAAACAAAGTTGCAAGCAGAAGACTCCCCGTCCCTCTTTCCATTTCTTTCTCAGCCTCCTCACGATTTCACACAAGCAGGAGGTAAATCAATGCAATCTCATTTGGGCACGCTGTCCTTGGGAATCTAGCTCTTTGCAGGCTACAGTAATGTTTGCTGTCCGATGTGCAAATGAAAACACATTTGCACAGAAGAGCAATTCTGATCCTGCTGCTCCCCAGATAGAATTGGTGTGTGCATGTGTGCCTGTTATGACATTATTCAGAATCAACTGAACCTTTTATCCCCCTTTCTTCATTTCTATGCTACAAACTCATGTATTCAATGTGACATTGGTGGTTATGGAATCTTCTATGGATCATCTCTAGGAATGGAAGCTTGAGAGTTTTCTTTGTAACCAAACCTTGTCTAGGATAGGATAGGACAGGAAAGGATGCAGGATAGGATAGGATGTAGGATAGAATGCAGGGCAGAATAGGATAGGATAGGGTTAGGATAGGGTTATGTTATGTTGTGTTGTGTTATGTTATGTTAGAAATAGGAATAGAATAGGAAAGGAATAGAATAGAATAGAATAGAATAGGAAAGGGATAGGATAGGAATGGAATGGAATGGAATGGAATGGACTGGACTGGACTAGACTAGACTAGGAAAGGAAAGGAAAGGAAAGGAAAGGAAAGGGATATAATAGGATAGGATAGGATAGGATAGGAAAGGAATGGAATGGAATAGAATAGAATAGGAAAGGACTAGACTAGACTAGACTAGACTAGAACAGGAATAGAACAGTAATAGAATAGGAATTCTTTATTGACCCAATGTGATTGGACAGACAAGGAATTGTCTTTGAAGGCTTTAAGCTACAGAGCATGCAATATTGTGCCCATAGGCAGCAGAGCAAACTGCCTGCTTTCAGCATCATCTTTATTTCCAGATAAATGCTCCCAGGCTCCAGTTTTTAACTAGAAATATAATGAGAGAATCTGCAGAGCACGACCTGTGGCCCATTTTCCATCGATCAAACCCTAAGAGGCAGGCCAGGCCAAGAAAGACAGAAGATTAAAAATGACTGTAGTGATTAGATGTAACAACAGAATCTTGCAAATTGGACTGTGCTTCCTCTCATCCCTCTTTTATGTTCATGTGAATTTGCTTTTTTTTATATATATATAATCTTAGATGTTTTCGTAAAGTTCCCTCTCATTTGAACTGAAAGCAAAGATTTGTTGTCATTATTTTCTTGCTTTACTCCCTTTCTCCATCAGATTCAACCTCATGTCAGGGGCAAATATCTGGGAACATTCATTGAATTCAAAGCAGGAGCAGAGTTTATTACTACTCTCTATGCCAGGGGTGTCAAACTCATATTGTCATCACGTGACATATTGGGACATTTTCCCCTTTTGCTAAACCGGGTGTGGGTCTGGCCCGTGGGCTGGGAGTTTGACAGCCCTGCCCTGTATAAAAGAATCTAGACAACTAATAGTCAGAGCTAAATGGGTGCTAGATAAGAGTCAGTGGAGTTCACAGGGGGCTGGACTTGGGTCTCTTAAGCCAATGCAATGACTCCAAGCTAATAACACATTTTACTCTCTCTTCCAACTCTGCCTGCACTTTCGCTGTAACCTCTTTATTCTCTACACCATCCCTTTACTCACAGCTCTCTTCGGATCATGTGACCAGGAGGAGGGCTTAAAATGCAGCAGATACCAGCATCCCCAATAAGGATTCATTGGGTGGAATTCTTCTTTTCTGTAACCCGTAGTCAATTCCAGGCCATTTAAAACAAAACAAAACAAAACTTCCAGCTTTATGCCAGTCCAAATCTGATCCTCTTCTCTGTGGTTTTCAGAGCGCCCTCCTGCTGATGAGCAAATGCACAGAGCCCAGAGACCCTCCCCATATATGCTTTCCCACATGCCACTGGAATGGCCAGAATAAAAATGGCAGATGCCTTTGGCCTGAAAGGATATCAGCCTGCCAGCAAACACATAAATAAATGCTATAATAATAAGAGCGATCAAGAGAGAGTGGGTAGTCAGCTTCTCTCTGACCTGCTAACTATTTTGTGACTCCAATACCACCTCTCTCTCTCTCTTCTCTCTCTCTCTCTCTCTTTCTCTCTCTCTCTTCTCTCTCTCTCTCTTCTC
>JANHFL010003594.1:207554-219135 GCA_032468155.1 Oxyrhabdium leporinum | reverse complement strand
GGAAAGTATTTTGACTACACAGCCCCAGCTATCTCTAATCCCCCCTCCCTGTTCCTCAGCTCTATTGTGGCAGCACTAAGGATCCAAGATGGCTTTGGTCAAATCTGCTTCAGGGTTGACATGCCTACTATATCATATTCATTTTTTTGGGAAATAAAATTTCTACTTCTCTTTATTTGTTCCCCATGCGATATTCTGTGCATTTGTTTGGAGACACCAAAATCCTTGGATCACGCAACTGGACTTTATTTTTCTTTTGCTTACATGCTCATTATGGGGTGTCTCCATCCTGAATATGTAATTTTTTTTCATGGCAGAATGCCTGACAGACTGATGCATCACTCTATTTCAGGAGAGAATCCCCAGTCACAACCTCCCATTACTTAAATGGCAGGAATCTTTTCATTTGCACAATCTGCTGTGTCTTCTTCATGCAGCAATCCAGAAACATCAACACGGAAGTCTTGGAACTGCTATCTTCTAGGAGATTGACTCTTCCCAAATGTTTTCTGTAAGTGTCCCAAGAAATCCTAATTTTCCTTGATAAAATGGGGAGTGGCTGTTTTCATTGCTATTCTTCTCATCTTCTCTTCCAGAATTCCAAGTCAATCAGTCTGCCCCTCGTACCGTGTGTTCTTGAATGACAAAAGCCCTCCCAAGTTACAAAAGTAAACCCCTTCATCTCCATGGTGCTCTAGTGAACAACCAACCAACAAATTAAATGTCTTCCCCTCAAACTTTAAATATGCCCACCAAGTTCCCGTTTATCCGCCTTGTTTGCTCACACAGTGGATGTTGCTTACTCTTGATGCTCACTTACTAAGTGGATTTATAATAGACAAGCAAGAGCTCCTAAGGCAAATTAAAAAGCAGAGGAGAAAGAGTGCGTTGATGGATATGACAACACAACTTTACTGGAGGAGATAACAGGCTATTGATAGTCAAACATGATTTAAGGATTAAATGCAATCTGTTAATCCAGGCTATAAACCTCTGGGGAAGCCTATAATATATGAATCTCTGTTTCAGGAAGTTCAAAGAAAAAATATGAAGAGATGTTTTGTATTCAGCCAGCGTAATGTAATAGTTAAGACACTGAAATAGAAACAGGAAGACTCAGCTTCTAATCTATCCTAAGTCATGAAAACTCACTGAGGACTTTGAGATAGTCACTGTTCCTCAGCCCAACATACACTGCAGGGTTGTTTTGGGTAAGATAGAGGAGAAGGGAGTGCTAAGTATGCCGTCTTGAGCTCCTGAATGAAAAGCAAGGTATAAATCTAATTAAATAAATAAATTCAAAACATATTAATTGTTGAATTCTCCTTGTTTTGAGTTAAAACAGTTACATCAGGTAAAATTCAATATTACCAATGGTACTATATTTTTATATAACTGCTAAATATGATGTTAAACTCTTATACAGGTAGTCCTTGACATACGACCACAATTGGCCCAATATTTCTGTTGCTAAGCAAGACAGTTGTTAAGTAAATTTTGCTCTGTTTTGCAACCTTACTTGCCAAAGTTGTTCGGTGAATCACTGAAGTTGTTAAGTGAGTAACAGAGTTGTTAAGTGAATCTGGCTTCCCCACTGACTTTGCTTATCTGAAGATCTCAAAAGGTGATCCTATGACCCTGGGGCCCTACAACCGTCATAAATAGGAATCAGTAGCCAAGCGTCCAAATTTTGATCATGCGACCATGGGGATGCCGCAATGGTCATAAGTGTGAAAAATGGTCATAAGTCACTTTTTTCAGTGCCATGGTAACTTTGAATGGTCACTAAATGAACTGTTGTAAGTTGAGGACTACCAGCATTAAAGAAATAAGATTAGGGATGGAAATTTCTTACATTTCTCACTGAATATTCTAAGAACTCCTAACTCCAAAAATGAAAAGTGGGAGGATAACCTTGACATATATACCTTGATGTAATCTTTTAAAAAAGGGAGAAAATGCATCATCACGTAGGAACTATGAGCTATTATTTTCCAACATACCAAACATTTGAGAGGCTTGGCTATAAAAAGTCTGTCTTCTTCTCCATCCTTTCATCAGAAACCCATTATCACTTCCTCCTTCTCTCCCTCCTTCTCCTCTTTGCAGCAACATCAGCCCCTGGGTATTATTCTGTGTGGTGCTATTAGAACAATTAAAAATCTAATACTTTCACAATCTTGACAGGTTCCGTGTTCAGGGTGAAACCACACAACTTCTCTGCCACGTGGGTCAACCTTAACAGCATGAAAATCAATGGGACCAAGGTAAAGGTCTATTTTTCAGGTTACTTAGATGAGCAAATAGTTGCAGCTGTAATGCATTTTTAAGCCCCTTTGAGTCTTTACAAAAGAAGACGAGAAAGGAGGATGGGAGGGGAATTGTAACTGAATAGTTCTTCCAGCAGCTTCCTCCGCTATTATTAATTGATTCCATTTACCTTGACTGTGGACATGGCTCCAACAGGCCCATGGGGCACCAGCTGTCACTGGCTGTGATTGAGGCAATATTGCTTTCAGTAGACACTGCTATTAAGATGAACTAGAGCAGAATAGCAGTAATGACGGTCAAGACTACGGAGCTAATGCCTCCTCTGTGCTGGTCCTAAAGACCAGGATCTAGATTAGAAATACGTAAAAGGTAGATGATGTAAGGAACATATAGAAAATTACAGATGTATTCCCCTATATTCCAGCAAAGTGGTAGGAAGTCCATTGTGCCTGAATGAATTGTCATGACCTTGGCAAACCCCTTGTCATGAAATTGTTTAGGGTTCAAGTGACAAGTCATTTTTTAAATAGGATGTCCAAATGTTCTTCACTAAAAGACTTTTAGGATCCGATGATCTGATCTGTGAACATCCAGATAGCTGCCAAAGGGACATCAAAGAGAATCATAAAACATGAACTCTTTGTTGTCATCTAAGAGTCATCTGGATTGTTGTATCCAAAACAAAAAAAGTCCTGAAGTTTCTAGGCAAAATATAGAGATAAATTGTCACTCCTTGCAATGACTTCAGAATCGTATCTTCACATAGATGTAACCCATAAAAGGATCTTCTAAAGCTGGACCTAATGTTAAAAAGGACAATGAATGAGAAGGATTGAGAGACAGGGGAAAAAATCTATACTAGAAGTGGATCATATAACTAAGTGTCAGCCATGAAGCCATTTTGGGAGCTGCCACAGCAAGGCCGGTTGGAACTGTGGGAATGTGAGGGGAGAGATAGAGATAGCTGGGGGATGCGTAGCCAAAATAACATTCTTCCCTTGGGAACCAAGGACGTTCTCACCAGGTGCTGGAAAGGCTTGGATTAAAGCCAACTGGAGTTGGGACTGTGACCTGATTGGGCCATGTGATGAATGTGTGACCTGGGGACAAGAACTTTGGGGGTTTTGATTTGAGTGGGGAAAACCTTGGGTCCTTCAGAATCGGGTTTTCCCCAGCTGTGCCAACATGACACTCCTAATAAATTCATACTTTGAGGAAACTCCAGGCCTCAGAGTTTTGATTGCTTTGGGTCCGTTACTTGGAACCCTGAGAGTTTCTAGGCAAAATATATTGCAAGGAGTTGTCACTCCTTGCAATGACTTCAGAATCGTGCCTTTACATAGATGTATGATATAAAAGGATCTTCTAAAGCTGGAAATGATGTAAAAAAGAACAATGGGAATGACTGAGAGATGGGGGGAAATCTATACTAGGAGTGGATCTTTTCTGGACTACTAAGATAAAAATGTAAATAAAGGAAGGAAGGGCATCATATAAATTTGTAAGATTATACATGATTTGGCAAGAATGGATTGAAAGTTTGTTTTCCTTGGTGACTCATATTATTGGGATCTAGAACTATCTTGATCCATCTGGCTCTTGTGAGAAGAAAAATTGTTCACAGTGCACATAATGAACTCTTTATATAATCTTACCACTTACTGAGATCAGCTCTGGACTTTTCCATCATCTATCAACACTTAAAATAAGAAAGCATAGACCGGAGCTGAGATTTTGGATCATCTGTTCTTCATCAGAAACCTTCTAGAAGAGCTTTCCTTTGAGGAAACCACCCAATTTAGATTTTTGGGTTCTTGTTTTAATGAACCTAAGTTCAATTTTTATAACATTCTATATTGTGGTCAGTAATGTAAATATTTTTTTCTGTGTCTGATGCCTTGGTTCCTGTCAACCATGTCAATTTAGTAATGTAAATGGTTCATTTGTATGTTCTACATTTAGTTCAAAATTTCTTTCTCAAACATAGGTGTTGTGTTTTTTTTTACTGTAGAGTTCCCAGCACCAAAACACCAAATATATCCTTTGTTTTCCAAATGTTCAAATCATAAAATCTGACCATGTAAACTTTGAATCTTTTTAAAAAAATTTTTTTTACTTATAACTAGGATGAAATTGCTTGCAGGTTTGAATGCTGGCCGGAAAAAAAAACCACCACCCCAGTTTGTCTAGTAAAATAGGTAATAAATTATTCTCTAGCTTTCCAATGGGAGGAGGGGCAAGGCCAGCACAATTCAACAAGACTTTAATTAAAAGCAGTTTTAACCAATAAACTATTATGTCAATCAATGTTATTTTAAAGCTGGAAGACTCTTGTACTCTTAAATAAATATGAAAGGGAGGAAAAACCCCTAACAGTATTCATTTGAAAAAGGAAATAACATTACTGTCATCATGTAAACCCAATAAAATGGCACCTAATCCTTTGGGGAAATTCAAACAGCAATGAAGTGAAAGTGAGTGCAGATTAACACATCGTAAATCCATTTACAATCAGGCATTGTTTACACAGTGATTTGCTACTGCCTGCTACTCTTCGATCAGCCTTTAATTGAAACCTGCTTTCTTACTCAGGTCTCATTCCAAGAGGTTATCTTTTCTTGCCGCAAAGAGATATTAACTGTTTACTTCCCAAAGGCGTGATTAAATCAAATGCAGGGGTCTAAATGAAGATACACAGATAAATGGGAGAAGCCGGGCTGTTTGGCAGAATCCTGTTTACGTCAGTTGGGGGTCACGCCTTTCACAAGAACTGTCCCGAGCTGACTGGGATTTTGGCACATTAAAAATAAAAAACTAATTGCACCATTCCAAGGCAGTCTGCAAAACCCTGTACTGAAATGAAGCTAAGTGAATTCTTAGCACTCAGCTAAGATTGGATATCGCCAGAAGCCTTTTTTTTTTTGTTTTTTGCTAGTCCCATGGAAAGGTAAGTGTGTGGGAAAGTAAACTCAGACAAAAAAAAAAAATCAAAACTAACAACCTGCATTTCTAATTAAACAGAATGACAAACTCCAAGGTTTATCAGCAAGGAACAGGTTCCCGTATCATACTAACTGATCACAAGATCAGCTCGGTTCTGACTTAGGGTGATGTGTGATTCCAGCCATTACGATTGGTAAATTATAATTTGTGGTTTATTGTATATACGTGAGGCTGTGTTAAAAGAAACATAGCATGCAGAAATCAACAATAACATGTATAAAACCAAGGGATTAGAGCAAGGGTGTCAACTCAAGACTTGGGGGCCGGATATGGTCCGCGGGGTGCTTAGACCTGGCCCACGGGGCCGCTCTGGAAACAGTGAAGGACCGGCCCACAGTGCCTCCGCCAGTGAAAACTGCGGCCCTCCCGAGCTCCATTTTTGCTGGCAGAGGGTTGCAGGAGGCCGTCACGGCGGAAACGGAGCTCGGGAGCCCGTTTTCGCTGGCAGAGCGCTCCGGGCACCACAGCAGGTGCTCCCAACACGAGTGACATCGAACTGGCCATGCCCACCCTAGCTCCCCAAGGTCAAGCACCACCCTGACGTGGTCCTTAATGAAATTGGGTTTGACACCCCTGGACTAGAGCCTTTGGCTGAATTTTTTATTTAATGAAAGAAGAGAAAGAGAAAAGAAACATTATGCATCCATGGAAATATGGATATGTGACTTTTACACACATGTTTTAACAAAGGATAGGTAAGATAGGTAAAGTACAGGTAGTCCTTGATTTACGACAGGTCGCTTAGATACCATTTGAAGTTATGATTTCCCCAGGGATGCTTACGACTCAGTTCTGAAATTCTGAGGGCCACCCTCTCCCCCCACATGTGACTGTATTTTGGTCATGTGACTGTATTTTGGTCACTCAAAGCAGCTGGGGCAACATCTAACAGTCACATGATAGCATCTTAGGACATTTTTGCTGAAAATTGGCATTTGTTTCTGGTTTTTGGCAAAACCAGCCGAGAATGAACAATTGGTTCATTTAATGACCACCACATAAGGGCATATAATTGGGACAGGCACATGACTGTTTTACAGTCATCGTGATTTACAAATGTAATTGACAATCTCTTCATAATTATCATGGCTTATGACTGTAATGGACAGTCTCCATTAGGGCTATAAGTCAAGGACAACTGAAAACTAACAAGAAATCTCCTGACAGTGAGACCAACCTACCAGTGGAACAACTTGTCTTCAAAAGTTATGGTTGCCCCATCACTGAAGGCTTTTGGGAAGAGACCAAACAGCCATTTGTCTGAAATGGCAAAGGGTCTTATGCTCGAGCAGAGGGTTGGGCTAGAAATTGGACTAGAAGACCTCTAACTTTTATGTTCTATGTACTTAACAATACTGTCCCATTCATATCTATAAGCAACTCCTTCATTAAGTCACACGTAAGAGCAGCCCTTGAGGCCATAAATGTATCTTTGCAATGTTGAAGGACAATTCTTAGCAATAAGAAGAATGTTGAGAATCCATTTTCACTGAAGGCACCAAGAACATTTCATGGCTAGCTTCTATGAGCATCTCTGCAAAATGTTCACGGCTACATCAAGCAAACAAGAACTTTGTTTACAAAAGAAACAAACATTCATGAATGGAAGGTGTACTTGGTGAAGGGATCCATTCTCAGCTGAATAGGCTTTGGGAACGACACCTAAAACTATAATTTCCAAAAGGGCATTACATGTGCGGTAGTGAAACACGCATGCATATTACAAAGCCAAGGAAATCCTTTTCAATTTGGCATAGTTTTTTTTTTATATATATAAAGCTATTTACCAGAGTCTTCTTCCCCCTTACTGATCACTTCTAATTATACAAACAGCACTCATATGGAAGGCAACAGCCAGCAAAAACATATTGCCATCTTAATGCCTTTAGATGATCAAAGTGTTGGCTTAATATAATCAGCTCAAATCCATTTACCAGTGAGTCTACCACTGTGCCAAGGGACTGTTTTCCTTTCCAGCTCTATCTATTCAGGAACAGGTGCTATAATAGTAAATTAATTAGTCTGTGGAGAAGCACCTTGTTCTCCATCTCCGCAGGCCCTGCGTGGGTCAGGGCCTTGAGGAAAATGCCATCTGGGCAGAATTTCCCCAGGAGAAACAATCAAAGCTTGCAGATTGCAAACTACAGAGGGAGGGTTCATATGACAATTAACCTTATTAGTCTTTTTTTTTTTTAAAAAAAGGGGGGGGAGAAACAGTTTATAGCCTGTCAACACGTTGGCTGCAATAAATAATCTTCTATGCAAAAAAATAATAATAATCAGTACAACTCTTTCAAAGAAATGTTGTTTTCTTTTCCTTCTTAATGCAAAATCTACAAAAAAAAGAAGAAGAAGAAGAAAAGACACATTTTAAAGGGGGAAAAAATACCCCTACATGTTTACGCAGAGAAAATAACGCTCACAGGTAATCAAGCTTTAATTGTAATTTATGTAAAGAAAATGATAGCAGTTCCAAAACACCAGTTGTGAAAACAAATTGTAATGCGCTACATTTGACTTTCTCAAGAAAGCCTATACCGGTAATTTGTTTCTTCCTTTTTAGGTGGTACAACTTCTTATTTGAATACTTTTGTCAAAAAATACGTATCTGACCTCAACGGGGTTCAGTTAGACAAAATTAATGTGAATTTGACCATGTTGATTACAAATGTTGATGTGGCTACGCCCAGATCCTAAAGGAACTCAAACGAAAAGTAAGTTAGGAATCTCGCATTGACACAGAAATCTACATTTTTGTGAATGTAAGCATGGGGTATCAAGCGTAGAATACCTCCATGATTATATAGACCGGGCAATGTTCTATTCTAACAAAGCAGCTAAAAGTCTACACCAGGGTTGTCAAACTCAAGGCCCGGGGGGGGGACACGGATCCAGTCCAAGGGGTGCTTAGAACTGGCCTGCAGGGCCACCCTGAAAACAGTGAGGGATCGGCCCGCGGTGCCTCTGCCAGCGAAAACAGGCTCCCAAGCTCCGTTTCCAGCAGTGACGGCCTCCTGCAACCCTCCGCCAGCAAAAACAGAGCTCAGGAGGGCCACCCTCTTGAGCTCCGTTTTTGCTGGCAGAAATTGCACAAGGCTGTAGCAGCCGGAAACGGAGCTTGGGAGCCCGTTTTCACTGGCAGAGTGCTCGGGCCGCCACAGCTGCCTCTGACAAGAGTGACATCGTGCTGGCCACGCCCACTCTGGCCACCCCCACCCCCGCCCCCGAGGTCAAACACAACCCTGATGCGGCCCTCAATGAAATCGACACCCCTGGTCTACACATACAGTGACCGAACTAGGTATTGCATCTCTCTCTGTCAAAAACTACAGAGACGGCAATTAGATTACAAGAGTTCTTTTAAGAACTCACTGACAAAAGGTATTGGACCCCAGATCCATATTTTGTAACTGAACACAGAAGGCTTAAGTAGTAACAAATGTGAGCCTAAGCAGACCAGCAATAGATAATAGGATCGATAACACTACAAGAGGCTTGCAAATTTTTGAAAAATAACATTATAATGGGCCAATCTGTCATTCACCATGGTTGGTGCACCTCTCAAGCTTGAGGAACTAAATGATCAATAGGTCATCATGGACACGGCCAAGCAGTGTTCATCTACGACTATGGGATTAAATATCTTATACCATAAATGACTCAGATAAAATTAAATGAAATATTTTTACAAATTAAATAAATAATATCCACTCCACCTTTGGGCTACCCCAAAGATTCATTGGAAAATATTATTGCTGCTTACTTACAGATTCATCTCATATCTCACCTGTTGACCTTAAAAAAATTGGATATTATGAAAAGTAGAATTAATATCCGACTAAGGCAGAATGGTGGTTATTATCGTTACGTTCGTCCACCTAATTCTATTTAGTCATACGTGGGGTGGGACTATATAAAAGCAGCAATATGCCATTTTCATCAGATCAGCTCAAAGCTCCCAATAATTTTAATTTACAAAGGCCTTTTGTTTTACAGCACGCTGTGCAAATCTGGTTTAATAGCGGTAACTCCGAGCGGGATCTTGGAGTCCTAATCGACAATCAATTAAATATGAGCCAGCAGTGTGTGAGAGCAGCCAAAAAAGCCAATGCAATCCTAAATTGGAGTGGTAATACCACTCTAAAAAGTATTAGTAAGACCACACTTAGAATACCGCATCCAGTTTTGGTCACCACACTATAAAAAAAGATGTTGAGACTCTAGAAAGAGTGCAGAGAAGAGCAACAAAGATTATTAGGGGACTGGAGGCTAAAACGTATGAAAAACAGTGGCAAGAACTGGGCATGGCTAGTCTAGTGAAGAGAAGGACCAGAGGACAATAACGATGTTCTAATATTTGAGGGGCTGCCACAGAGAGGAGGAGGTCAACCTGTTTTCCAAAGCATGCAAAGGGCAGAGAAGGAATAATGGATGGAAACTGATCAAGGAGTGGTTCAACCTAGAAATAAGGAGAAATTTCCTGATAGTGAGAACAATCAACCAGTGGAACAGAAGTTGCCTTCAGAAGTTGTGGCTGCCACATCACTGGAGGCCTTGAAGTAGAGATTGGACACTCGGACAGCCACTTGTCAGAAACAGCATAGGGTCTCCTGCTTGAGCAGGGCTTTGAACTAGATGACCTACAAGGTCCCTTCCAACTCTGTATTCAGAGAGAGGGTGGGGGGAGAGGGAGATAACATAATAGGGAACATACAGTATAGACGTTTCTTGAAGGAGTATAAAAAAATTTACATGTTCTAAAACAGCACATCTGGATGTTTTAAAGGAGTATGTAAATGTTAGTGGCAACTATTAACAATTTAATGTCCGTGGCTACAAATAAAAAGGAAGGGAGGGGAAAGATGGGTGACCCATTCTGCTTCTATAAAAAAAACTTCTACTCCAAAGACTAACTGATTTAACAGTCATCTTCTGATGTCCAGCAAAAAGAGGAAGAAACAGAAACCAACCAACCCACCACAGACTTACAATCTTTCCAGGTTCCTGAGCAATAATACCACACAATTGTGTCGTCCAAGTATATTCCAGTTGAGGAAGTTATTCGAGTAGAAATAGATTTACATGCTGTGAAATGTTATGTCTGGAATAATGTAGTACCTTATTAAATCAATAAAGGGGAAACCTAATTAAAGCATTTAAAATGAAAACGATTTAAAGCCACGAGCAATAGAGAAGCCGCAGAACGAGACCAGACTGACTGAAAACAAATGAATCAGAAGCCAGATGACTTCAAGAAATATTTCTTTCTATTGTCGACTTCTAATTCTCACAAAGAATTCTTACACTCTTTCAATGGCGGTTTGGTGAATGATGTTTTTAAATGCCTGGTTTACCCAAACACTGCTTCTAGCGACTTACATTTGGGTATAAATATTGGCAAAAGCAAAAACTGCTTGACATTGAAATTCAGTGAGCTGCTATTCTATCTCTGTTTAGCACTTGGTTTGATTATCCCTTAAGGTATTCCTTGTTGGTTAGATGTGAGCTGGGTAAGAGATTCTCTGCCTAAGTATGAAGAGCTAGATATAACATATCTGGTATAATAACCAGAAGGCCAAATTATGCCTATTGATATGGGTCTTCAGTGAGACCCTCCTATTGAAGTTACAGAGTAGAAGACACAAGAGCAGTGGGCATTTATGCATTCCTAATATCTTTAGAGCGCAGGTATTTAGTAAAAATTTTCATTAAATCTGAATGTAGTGGTGCAAAATTATGAAGGGTAAAGTTACAATCAGGTCGTACCCCCGGGACAGAGATTATGTTCCTAGCATTTTTTTGGTAAGAATCTCTCATTCCCCTACTTTGCAGAATACTTAATTTTTAAAGTATAATCTTCCACCGTTTTTGTCGGTTTTAAGTTACTCCAATGGCAAATGGTAGCTATTCGCCTAACAAGAGATACAAAGATAAAAGGGAAGATCTATGAATTATTAGACATGATGCAGAATAGAAAAAGAAAGGAAGAGCCCATCCCTAAGCTCTTTTCCGCCCCCAAAATTCAATTATGTGAAATAATACAATTCTGTGAAATAAATGCAGTAAAATATATTCAATTGCCTGAGCTGGCGAGTAACTTAACTCTGAATATTTTTTGTTTCTCAAAACACATTGATTCAAGTTAGTTAAGGAATGTTTTGATAGATTACATTTTTACCTCTTTGAAGTTCCTGGCAATGTGAAATTCGCTTAACCCTATATCCGTATTATTATTATTATTATTATTATTTTAAATTTATATACCGCCCCATTCCGAAGACTCGGGGCGGTTCACAACTTCATTTAA
>JANHFL010003594.1:184656-202093 GCA_032468155.1 Oxyrhabdium leporinum | reverse complement strand
AAGTGCTAAAGCATCTGTAAGCTGGGGATTTTTAAATAAGCAAACTCCAACTGAGCTATATGCCACTGCCTGCTGCTATGCAGTTAACAACCCTGATAAGAGATGAAAATTGTGAGTGAGGCACATTGAGTTTATTCAGAGCTCCGATAAGCTCCTATTTGCTCTCCTACATAATGCTCTTGCTATATTTATAAATTATCATTTAATTATGCTGGCAAGTGGTAATTGTCAAATAAGGCTCAGATAGGCATAAGCCTTCAGGCTGTACATGACAGAAAAATATCTGTTAAAGCTGGCCGATTCACACACTTAGGAAACTATGGCCCCCACCTCTCTCTCTTCTCTCTCTTTTTTCTCTCTTCTTTCTCTTCTTTCTCTCCTCTTCTCTCTCTTCTTTCTCTCCTCTTCTCTCTCTTCTTTCTCTCCTCCCTTCTCTCTTTCTTTCTTCTCTCTCTTTTCTCTCTCTTTCTCTCTCTCTTCTCTCTCTTCTTTCTCTTTTCTCTCTCTCCTCTTTTCTTATCGCTTTCTCCTCCTCTCTTTTCTCTCCTCTCTTTCTCTCCTCTCCTCTCTCTTTCTTTCTCTCCTCTCTCCTCCTCTTTCTCTCTCCTCTCTCTCCTCTCTTCTTTCTCTCCTCTCTCTCTCTTCTCTCTTCTTTCTCTCTTTTCTCTCTCCTCTCCTCTTTCTCTTCTCTCCCCTCTCTTCTTTCTTCTCTCTTCTTTCTCTCCTCTCCTCTCTTCTCTGTCTTCTTTCTCTCCTCTGTCTTCTTTCTCTCTTCTCTCTCTCTCTTCTCCCCCCTCTCATTCTTCCCAACAAATTATATAAAGAAGAATATTTTTGCATTTTATACGCATTCTGAAGAGTATTCAAATTACACCATAAAGAAACAGTTACTTCCGTGTCTACTGAAATCACCCTACTACTCAAATCAGTGTTTGATTAAGATGTCGTGTTTTTGTTTCAACTAAAGAATGAAAAATATTGAGCATTCTGAGCATTAAGGCTAAAGGTTCTTTTTTATAAGATCTGGGGAGCTATATAACATAATGTATTTTGGTATAAAGTAATAGTGAAAAAAAAAATAACATGCCGTTAAGATAGACATGGAACAGTTTCTTTTAAAAAAAATAATCTCTCACCACTTATATTCCATTATAGTAAGACCAGCAAACCATCCAGTGTTATGTATTTTAAGTGGTTTCTGAAGTGTTTGTTACTTGTTGACTAAATATCGCATCACCACAATGCTTACACCACTGCCCACAAAAGTGGCTTTAGAATAAAAATAAAGGAAACCTCTCAGTCAGAGAGTTTTTAAAAATACAAAAAAAATAAAATAAAATCCAGGTTTGGACCTGGATGTATTCTGGCAATTCCATAGAAATGGATTTTAGCGAGGGAAGAAAAATGTTTTAAAGGAACCTTGCAGAGCAAATACATTCCACCTATAGAATTAAAGGTGACAAAATGAAGCTTTCATGTTTATACTTTGGGTAACAATATTAATGGTACTAAATGCACAAAGAGACAACGATGGATAGTGCAAATCTTCTAAAGCTTTCTCCTCAGTATCCTTAATTTTTCTATCAAAATGCTGCTATAGGTAGATATACCTCCAAGTACTGAGTTAAGGAGAAAAATAAATCCGTGAGTGGTCTAGTATGGTAGTAGAAGAGCGCCCAACTTCTGCTTAAACTTCACCTTTTCAAGTTGGCAAAAAAGGTTCTCAAAACTGGTAAAAAGCAGCAGAAATGTTTGTTTTAATTACATAACATCACAGAGCTTACTTCTAAATAAACACAGAAGGATTTGTGACATCAATGAAGCAGGTTATAGTAAAGGCTTTTATAGTAAAATATAACTTTTCCCAACTTTTCCCAAAGAGATTGAGATGGTGGCTGTGATTGAATAGTCATCGTCACCATTTTTGAGACATCAAGATGGTGGCCAGGATTACATCGTCATAGTCAGCATTTTTTGACTTTTTTTAACTTCCCAAAATGGCCACTCTTTTCTAAAAAGGCTGTCAAGAGAAATGAGTGTTTCTCCCTAACATGGTATGCACAATTTGAGTGGGCAAGAAAACAAGGCCGTAGCAAATCCAATTTGTATATATTCCTCTTAATCTCTTCCTGATAAGGTCTGAAAAGAGAGGAGCTGCCAAGAAAAACAAAAATCAAAACAAAATTAACTGGGCTCATGAGAAGTTGCAATCCCTTGAAAAAAAAATAAAGGAAGCAAAGGGCAATAAATAAATGTATTAAGCTTCTGGTATAGTGGGGAACTATTTTCAGCTTGGTCAAACTCACATTTTGACTTTCTTGACTGGTAGTGCAGATGACTTTTCCTGATTTTACTTCCTCTTGCGTTTCTTTAGGCTATTTTAATATGTTTGTATCACTTCTTTTACTGGAGAGAATTTTCTCCTGCTTGAGCAGGGGGTTGGACTAGAATAGCTCCAAGGCCCCTTCTAATTCCATTAATTTGGTAAATGGTCCTTTATAGAGGTTACTTGGAAGTGTCTGGAAATCAATATTTCATTCATAATGTTTCCCTGAAGAGTTACATTCTAAACCTGGGATGTCCAACCTTGATAAGTTTAATATTTATGGACTTCAACTCCCAGAATCCCCCAGTCAGCCAGTGCACAACTCTTCAAGCTGCCATGGTCGACACTCCTGTTCTAAACTAACAAATATTTTTCCAAGAGTTCATGACCAGGTGGTAGCATCATTCAAAGATTTTAAGTCCATACTTTCCAATCACTGTTTTTCTATTAATTGTTGATCTTCAAAAAGCCAAAGTTGGGCTTGACTAGTGTTTGAATGAGTGTCCCACAAAAATCCTGACTCTAAATGAGTCTGGAATATAAACAAAAAAATTCTAAAAGAAGACAGTAAGTGATTTTAATACTGGCCAGGAATACAAACAAACCCACGGAGCTTTTATCTTTATCAAACTAATTAAGAATCAGGATTGATAATTCTATGTTGACTTATTGTTGTGGAGGGAATAAAAAGAAGGGAGACCTTAATGTGAATCACCTTGAGCTATCAAAAAAAAAAGGGGGGGGGATAAGAAGGAGATGCAATAAATTAAATTACACCTTAAGTTCCAGTTAATATAATTTATTGTTCAAACCTATACACAAGAACCTAGTCAACTAATCGCCAGAATTAAATTGGTGTTAGATAAGAGTTTAACGGAATTCAAGAGGGGTTGAATTTGGACTGCTTGTGGGAACGTAACCACTCCAGGATGAGTCATCTCTTGACTCTGCCCCCAGGCCTTGTCTGTCCTTCTTCTATAGAATGCAACTCTTCATTTGTCATTTTGATGTCAGATGTCATTTTGGCAAGGACATCTAAAACACCACTTCTAGAGCACAATGGGCTTTGTTACCATTCCAAATGTTTATATTATGGATCATAGCAATAATATTCCAACCTGCCAGCCTTGAAAATAAAGCCCTGGCCCACAGAAGATATTATACCATACGATACAATATGTATTAGTCATTTTGTTTCTATTAGCATCCATAAATAAAGGATGAATCATCCTTTTTAGTCCAAGAGCTGATGTACCTTCACACACTTGAAAACTCATTGAAACTTCCGTTCCTACATCTATGCTTTGAAACTCATAAAAAGATCCATTCTTGAACCTGTAGATGGGGGAGAAGGAGAGAGATAGAGACACAGAGAGAGAGGAGAGATTCCTCTCTGTATTACAATCAGACCTAGTCAATCAAAGGAGCAGTTGAGGACGGAATGGGACAACTCACCACAGTCAACTCACAATGGCCAACTCATCACAGCCAATTTGCTGTGAGACAATTCAACAATTCAATTCAATTATTTAAAATAATTTTTTAATTTTTGTCATTCACATTTCATTTTGTCCCTCCTTTGACATCCTTCCTTTAATGATTCTATTCCACTATTTCTTCAATATTAGTGAAACTCTTGTCGTCCTGTGCTGAGTTGGCCATGGTTGTGTTGCCCTGCAGTGAGTTGGCAAGTTGGCCACAGCGAGTTGGCCATGGCGAGTTATCATAGACAGTTTTCCACTTATTTTATTTATTAAATTAAATTGGGAAACACCTCTCTCTCCTTGCCCTGCCCTTTCAGTGAGTTCACTTAATTCAGCGTGATAATATCTGAAAACTCATCTGCTTAACACATTTCATAACAGTGATTGCAATGCTACTATTTCTATCATCTATGAGTTATACGGAAACCGTGGCGATTTAGAGGCGGTTTATTGTGGAGAAACTCTTGAATGTTTATAAATCCATGGCCTGTTTATTTATGGAAACAAAATGAAAGCACTACGTCAGAAAATAATTTAGTCACGAGGTAGCACTGAACCTAGCTGTATCAGAAGCAGGAGACTCCCTTTGTTTGGCTCTTGTACAAGAAATAACACAGCTATGATTTCATATTTCATTATTGTGGCTCGTGATTTGTATGTTTCCTTGATCATATTTCCCCAGTCTGATGCCCTCTAGAATTTCTAGAAATTCCAGGAATGAGGAATTCCAGAAGAATGTAGAAGTCACCCAAGAAGATTTTAAAACTGGATATGCGTGGCATTCCAAGAAGATAAATAAGGACACGACCAGGCCGGATGAAGCCATGATCATAACAAATGCAAATCAAATGAATATGTGATTGCAACGTAATCATAAAAATCGGGTTTTTCAAGAACGACTCGATCTGTTTTCATCTGTGTTGAAAAAGCACGCATCTGATTTCAGTTGGCTTGACTAGAAAAGAGGTCACTAAGCTGGGGTTTGTTTTTTTTTTGTTTTTTTTTCCTTCCCTTCACATGTTTAGCACTTTCTGGTACATCCCTGAACTTCTTAGCTGCAATTCCATTAGGACTTATCATTTCTGCTTCGCTAGTCCAGGAGAATATATATATCCCAAATTCAGATCTGAGAGCAGCCTAACCATTGAGTTATTACGAACAATGGGCCTCCTCTAAAGGAAGACCTCATCAGGATTAGCGTTTTTGATGAGGTAATCAAATATGCAATTTCGGCCCCAATGCTGCCATGCTTGGCAAAATGATCTTGGTGGGAGGTAAACTTTAACCTTTGCTACAGGAAATGGACAATGACAGATCACCCACATTGTACATTAGCACATATCTTTAATTGCTGCCAGAAAAAAGAAGCCAAAATTCTGACACAACAGATCTTTCCAATGTATTTGTGCGAAGCGTGGTTTGGGCAAGGATAAAGGAAAACACATCCCGCTTTTCTTGGCCTGTTCCTAATTACGTAATTGTTTTGCTTTTAAAAAGTGTTTTGACAACAACTGTCCCTTTCACTTGTCATAAAATAATTTGAATACCCAGTCCCACTTCGCATTTTCTCGTTCGGCTAATGAATACCTTCGTCATTTTACTGACTTTTTACAGCGCCTATCCCAAACATGTTCCAAGATGCATTTAAAATGTTTAGCACTTTAAAATTGCCCTTTAGGTGACAACATGCTAATGTTATTTGATTCTATAACTTGACTGGTATATGTTTTAACTGGTATATGTTTTTAAGATGGAGCTTTATAGAGAGAAGAAAATAAATGGAGAGAGGGGAAAATATATTAAAATGTGAACGCAACTGCAAATTCTGTTTTTAAAAGCAGGTGCATAAAAATAGCTTTTAGAAAAAGTAAACAAGGGTGTTTTTTTTAAATGCACACATATAAAAAATGCTAACCTTAGATCCAGCCATAGAGAGCGCCACTGACTTTTTATAATTGGATTATATAAGATAGTCACATTTGCATGTTGGAGACAGCAAATGGAACTGAATTGTTGCATATTTATTACTGATTTACTGTCAACTGGAACACACACACACACACACACACACACACACACACACACACACACACCAATTAACCCCATTGTTGCCAGTTGAGCCTTTAGCAGGGGCATCTCAGCTAAACAAAGCTAAACTTATAGACTTTCATATCATATAAACAAAACATATCCACAGACGTTAGGTGTACAGTAGAGGTATTTTGAAATTGTTACTGATCTTAATATAAATGCATTTAATTGTATTTTATTTTTAAATCTAACTCTAAATAATATTCATTATCGTCAAGATATCTGTGACATGAATTTTAAAGGCCAGTATTAGAAGTTGTGTAAACCCTTAGTAACCCCATTAAGAAAAACTGAAGAGAGACTTCTCTCAAATTTTAAACGGCACAGTCTTTAAGGATGTAGAAACCCAAGGATTTTCTGAAGTTTATTTTAATCTTAGGAGTTGTTATTCAACTTTTTAAAATAAAAAATAAACTGATTACAAAACAATGACAGTAACAAGCAAAAAATTAATCAATTGAAAAAGCACTACAAAGATTTTTTAGCGCACTCCAAAGAAGAAATGTGGAAATAATAGCCTCAAATAATAATAAAATACTTTTTGTTCTTTTGTCCTTTTTAAAATATTTTGGCATTTTATATTTTAACCTTCCTTTAAATAAACTTTTAAAAAATTCAAAAAAAAAAAAAACCAGTCCTAAATCAAATCTATATTCAAGTTCTCCATCTCTTGAGCATTTTTAAATCTTTGTGCTCCTAGACCATCTGCTAAAATCTTTAGCTTCCCTGTGTTGAATAAGGAAGCGTTCACGGAATTCTATTCCTATTTGAACACAAATAGATTTTTTTTGTTCAGTTTGGAAAAAACCTGTTAAAATACATTCTGATCACTCAGAAGCTTACATTTGTGTTTGAATTGCAATGCAAACAGAAAGTTGGTGAAATCATCCTCTTTTAGCCGAAGGGACACAGCGAGACTGCATTGCAAATTAACCACCTCTGGATGTACTGAGCATTTTAGGAACTGTGTTTCTAACGCATGTGACACAGTGTGAAGAAAACTGTGATACTGTTAGCCCCACTAGGTAGATCAGACCAGGAAATCAACTCTACAGGGTGGCTAAAACGACTTTTACCGAGAATGGCTGTCATAACAGAAGCCTGAAAATCTGATTGTGCTGTAGCTCCTCTCCTTCTTATACTCAGTGTATTAGAGAGATGTCTGCCTAAGACGTTTCTGAATGTTAACTCATAGCTCTGGACTTAAATGTTTAAGTTCATTTTGCCTACTGTAGATAACCGTCCTTGGATATTTCGGTCAACGTTGTCTTTCTTACCCTTCTACAAATACACCATTCATTCAGGAAACCCCAAACACCATATGAGTTATATAGAATATCTGTACAGAGCAAAGACATTTCTGAATAAGCCTGATACCAATTTGGTGCCTAAAATAACTCTAATGAATTTCCATAAAGATGGCATCACTTCCAATAAGTTCCTCCTACAGAAGATGTAACCTTGGGCTTTTTTTGTACAAGACCTGAAGCAATGGTTAAGAAGAACATGTGATGGCTTGCACAATAAGTAGAGGGAAAGAAATAAATGAAAAATTGTCACCAGCCTAGATTCAGGATTCCGGTCTATTAATAGTAGGTTCTAGTGAGCTTACAAAAATTACATTAATTTTAGAGGGTTGGGATCTGAGATGTATTGTTCAGATAAGCTTGAGATAACGGAAGGAAACTTCAGATGAGCAGAGAGATTCCACAGGAGATTAAACAAAGTCAACATGGCAGTTGCAAATGAAGCCCGGTGCATGTAAGACATTTTTTTTGATTGATTGACTGATTGATTGATGACATTTATATAGCTGCCCATTTCACAATAAAGTGACTCTAAGTACCTTACAATATAAAAACGGTCATAAATATCCGGATGTTAAAAAAAAAATACAATTAAAAGACATCAACAATATTATTAATATCAAGATAATGGAGAGAAGTGGCGTTATAAACAATGCAGCCTTTTTCATCAAATGGGGATTTCCTTGCGATTCCCAACCTGACTGAGAGAGAGAGAGAGCCATGTTTTAAGGGACTTCCAGAAGGATATCAAAGATGGGACAATCTCACCTTGGGTGGGAACATTGTTCCACAGGGTGGATGCCATGGCAGAAAAGGCAGGTCTCCTAGGTTGTTGAACTAAATGGGATCAGGTAGAGGCAGATCCCGCAGATAATCCGACCCCATGCTATGAAGGGCCTTGTAAATCAGAACCAGCAGCTTGGGTTGGACCTGGAACCATTTTAGCAACCAATGCAACTCACAGAGCAGAGGTATAACATGTGTTATTCTAGGGACACGCACACAGCAACTGCTTGCATTGTGCACTAACTTCTAGATGGTCTTCAAGGGTAGCTGTCAGCCTTCCCAGATAGACCACACACCAGATGAGCTTATTTTACTTTATCATAAGGCTACATTAACAGAATCTTGCAAGTCTGAAAATACAAATCTTCCACCGTCTGTTTTGAAGCCTGATAAGTGACGGAGGATCCTTTCAGAATTTCTTTCTCTGCCCTTTCACAATTCTGGGTTCTCTCTATAGCTGATTGTTCCCTAGGCAGCATCTCCCCCCTCCCAATCTCCCAAGGTCATTGCTGCAGGCATTCAAGAGGTGACCAGAGCATGAGTGACTGTGAGTATAGCCTTGCAAACTAGGAATGATTGCAACTGGGAACAGGCTATGATTATGCAATTACAGCTACATCTTTATTTTTATTTTATTTTTTTGAGGAGGCCCCTGGATAAGGAACAAAACATTTCTGTATTCTCTGCCGAAAATGCATGTTATTTTTTATGACATGCTTCATTCGATGGTGAGCCCAGAAGAGTTGCGTAGGAAGAGAGAGAGCCAAAATCCAGAGAGCAATGTCATTTTAAAGGATCCTTTCTCTTTTTTTAGAACATTAAAATGTGCTGCTCTTTAATATTTTATTCATTTATTGTTCTTCTGTGGCAGCACTGCCCCATCCTGAAAAAAAGAAAAATATAGACTTGACCCCCAAATAGGTCTCCCACCTAGTGAATATCTTTCCAATTTTGAAAGAATGCCATGGACATTATCACACAATGCTTGCCATGGGAGAGGAAATGCCAACAAAACACAACAAATACACGAGGGGTCCTTGTTGTTCTCTGAGCTTGCTGCTTTCCTTGCAGATGTTTCATTACCAAACTATGTAACGTCATCATTGCTAGGACGAACCCCACTGCCTTCAAGCACTGATGATGTCACCCACAGTTCAACCCTGAGCTATACATATTCTCCTATTTTAAAGAAGGCAAATTGATGAGGTTTAGAAAGACTTTCCGATGCACTACACTCCCAGGCAGGTGCATCCTGCTCAAAATTCAGATAGCATATCTAAACCAAAATAAACAAGGTTGCACAGAAACAACCACACAAGAAGCTAGAAAAGTACACATATAACAAATGAGCAAACTCCTCACAACTTTTATATGTCTCCTAGAACATTCAACATGAATTTCATCCCACATTTCTCTTTTTTTTTTCTACCACTGTTAAGCAAGGCAGGGGGTATATGTTTAGTATATGTTTAATGTTTATTTTTATGTTTGTGCGTATTATGTTTAATGTTAATTTTAATGTTTATATTAATAGTTTAGTGTTTTATGTTGTTGTTTTTACCTTGAATTAAGACACCTACTTACGTCTATGCAAGCTGGGCAGCGTAAACAGTAAATTTAAATAAATATGTCCCATATTTTTGTATCACCAATCATATATATGTGTAGCTTATTGGTAGCAAGGCTTCATTAGTACAGCTGCAACACAGCAATATATTGGTTTTTTTTAATTGATGTGACTGGGTAGGTCTGTACTGATGAGACAGTAGGATTGGTCAAACAATTTAACAACTTCAAACTCTGTGTATGTGTTTGTGTGTAGAAACACATGCACATGCTTGTTTAACTGTTTGAAATTTAACTTAATTAAAAAAATTAAAATGTAACAATGTTATTGAATAGAAATCAGTACATATTATAAGCAAACTAAACATCTTTACTACTTTCCTCTTACGGTCTAATTCTACAGGGTTTTTTTTTCCTTCATGTATCTTTAGTTTTAAAAAAAGGATTAATTATTTTCATTTTTCAAACGTGACATTCAGGAAAGAGACCTAAATATAGTAAGTTTTGATACATATTTTTTCTCTTTCTCTTTCTCTCTCTCATCTTTTTTACTGCATGTGTTTGGAGAGGAGGGGGTATTCATTTAATTTTCTTCTCTTTTTTTGGTGGGTGGGACATTAACACAAAATGAAGAAATAATGATGATGGGGAAAGGAACTAAAACAGGAGTGTCAAACTCAAGGCCCAGGGGCTGGATCCGGCCCAGGGGGTGCTTAGATCTGGCCTGCGGGGCTGCCCCATAAACAGCAACGAACCGGCCTGGGGTGCCTCTGCCAGAGAAAATGGAGCTCACAAGGGCCGTGCGCAGCCCTCCCGAGCTCCATTTTCGCTGGCAGAGGGATACAGGAGGCCATCCCAGCCAAAAATGGAGCTTGGAAGCCCGTTTTCACTGGCAGAGCACTCAGGCTGCCACAGGCGCTCCCCAACACGAGTGACATCATGCTGGCCATGCCCACCCTGGCCACGTCCACCCCGGCCAGCCGAGCTCAAACACAACCTTGATGCATCCCTCCAACCTCGCTCTAAAATACCTTAACATAAAACTCTGTAGATCTTCTATTGCAACCATCATCCCTTGATCAATAGGTATCCCTTCTCAATACATGGGGTTGAAAATTTGGGCCAAGTCAGTTGCCTGATTCTATTCAAAGAGAGGAGTTAATCTTTCCACAGACCAAACAGAACTTCTCCTCTGGCTGAGGAGCATTTCCTAATTCAGACAAAGATCCCACACCAACCTCCCAAGGCAGACACTGTAGCATATGCACGAGTACCCCTCGACTTACAACCATTTATTTTGTAGCCCTCTTCAACATTACAACACCACTTGCAGTATGTGATCAAGATTTGGGTGCTTGGCAACCTGCATGTATTTATGACAGTTTACAGCAGACTGGTTGCCATTTGGGACCTTCCCAACCAGTTTCTGCAAGCAGAGTCAAAGGGGGAAGCCAGATTTGCTTAACGACTTCATATATGATTCGTTTCAACAACTGCAGTGTTTTGCTTAATAGCTATGGCCACAAAGGTTATAAAATCAGGTGCTATTCATTTAATGACTATCTTGCTTAGCAATGGAAATACTTAAGGTCTACCTGTACGGTGGCCGTAGGCTGCATCCTTCCCATATGTCTTCCTGGTGAGGTAAAGATGTGGGGGGTGGGATAAATATATCAGTTGGGTTTTCTTTCTATCTCAAGCAGCAGTCAGTGCACCAAACAGCAGGGGAGCATGGAGGTGGAAAGGGAAGATTGCAAGATGATGGCTGCTGTGTAGCAGTGACACTTTGCCAAAGATACAAAGGCCAACATCTCCCTTGCATGCTGAATTTTGGGATTGGATAGGACAAAGAAAATTACCAGCATCTGGTATTTACCTGAAAGTGGCCTGCAAAAAATACAGAACCAAAGCAAAGATTAACGAAACACCTACAAATTTACACCCCATGTCTGCACCTGGGAGGAGGGATCCTCAGTCAATCCTAAAAATGTTCAGAGGGAAACATATCTTTTGGCTAGACAAAGAGAGACAAGATACCTCTGCGTACAGGATTCTCTGCTTGATCGCACAGTGCAGGAAAAAACTGGAGCTGCAATCAGTTTTTTCCTAATTTTGCAGCCGATAAACATTTCATTTTCCATGCCTTACAGGGAAGTGGGGGACAATTTCTGAAACCAGCTTTTAATTTTCAAACTGGGTACATCAAAGGTAAGTGCTTTAAAACCAGTCTCAGACCTGACCCAAATTCAGATAACGCTCTAACCCTAATTCTGAACTGGTTTACATGTTGTGTAGATTTACATCTTTGTTAAAGTTTACAATCTTTAAAGCAAACTTCTAACAGGTAATGTGGTACCACAGTATATTAACATTTCATATCTTGATAGCTCGAGGCAAAAGACATAATTTAACAAATCAAAGATGAATTTGATAATAATTCTCTCTTTCTGTGTGTGTGTGTGTGTGTGTGTGTGTGTATGGAGAGAGAGAGAATGAGAGAGAGAGAGAGGCAAACACAGATATACACAGACATAAACACATACTATGGTTCCTTATATCTATTATAAAGCATTACTTTCTTTGATTCTCAGTTTTGTTGGGAACAATTCAGTTAGTCTTCTTTAATTTGATAATTATGCAAATGCGGAATCTTATTCTGAAGGAGAAAATGTTAACATACATTGAAATGCCCAAATGTTTAGAACTATAATCTGTGTGATAAAATGCATTACTTTGTTTAAAAGGATTGTTTTACAGAAGTAATTAACAATCAGCAATCATATAGTTCAGACCGGTGTTTTGATGCCATCTGTTGGAATAAGTCTTCTTACTCCCTAGAATGAAGCTATAATTTTCAGTTTATGATTTCATTATATACTGTAGAACAGCTACTAAAAAAAGAAGAAATAACATCCCACTATACATTTCCTTAAAGAAAGAAAGAGAGAGAGAGAAATCCTCGCTGAATCAGTTACTGTTTATTTTTAGGTTTAAAGGGCCCGCACAAGAAGATTTGAAAAACAGATTGTAACATCTATGATTACGATGGCTGTTTCCATGCAATCTCAATTTTAGACTAGGAACCGGAGAAAATTACTTTTATGTTAAACGTAAAGCACAAGGCTTGTTTGATGAAATGGCTTCTGAAGCATCTGAATGAACAATCCAGTAAAATGAGGGCCGAACGATGAAAATACAGTCAGCCACAGTTGACCTTGAAGAAAACGGCTTCCACACGGAAGCAGCCCTGTTTCAACAGGCCACATTGGGCAGGTTTGAACATTTTCTTATCCCCATGGTAACCCTCTTCAACCCCACATAATGCCTCACCCAGCTTTTGTGCGAAGCCTCCTATTCACTTGGAGAGTACGCTTCAAGAGCTGGGTGTTTTTGGCAGTGGCCATCACAACGTGAAAGCACTTTGCACAATCCAGAGTCTTGGCACAGGCAGTTAAAGATGGAAAATGCAGATCAGCCAAATGCACACGCCTACACAAACACACACACACACACGCACACAGAGAGAGAGACAATGCATGACTTTCTTCTAGGTGAGCTTTCTCTAATCAAGGTTGAGACGTCAACTCCCAAAACCCCATCAAACTCCAAATCTTATTCTAATGGTGAACTCGTCATTAATATTGTTATTAAATCGTTAAAAATCTCACCTCCCCTTATGCATCCTTCTCCCTCCCTCCCCATCTTTTAATTATAATTTGCATTTGGATATTTATCAGAAATATTTTTTTTATGGTTTTATTGCTTTTAATGTTGTAAGCCGCCCAGAGTGGCCTCGTGGCAGCAAACAAATTTAATAAATAAAGAAAATTTGCACAGCGTTGGTTCCACAGAGAGAAAAGGTTGTGTGGTTTTTTCTCTCTGTGGACTCACATTACAACGGCAAAGGTTTTGCCTTTATTTGTCACAGAGTAAAGCAATCAGAGGGAGGTTAAGATGATTGGAAAGGCACAGCTTGTTACTGACATCACAAGTCATGTTTATTTCATTATTTACTTAAATTAGATGCTGTTTTTCTCTTCGCATAGAAGGATTCAAGAGGTGGACAAAAATGCCAAATCCAATCAAAACCATCAGTCATAATAATACAAGTTAAAAATCGTTCAGCTTTAAAGGCTGGGAAAGCAGAATATGCTATATTACTATATTAATTACTAAAAGACAAGAGATTAATCACTTCAGGGTAGAAAATTGTATGACAAATCTCAAAGGACTGAACAGTTATATGAATCATGATATCTGAAGCTTTGTGTTCAATAGTCAATATGATTCATTTTGAATATAAGACACCAGAATCCACAAATCAGTAAATTGGCGGGCTGCTGTTTGAAATGTGGACTACTTGAGTCAAAGGCCTACATTTCTTATGAGACATTTCTTAATAATTGCTATAAAACCATGGTTAATTTGGATAATATTGTAGCTCGATTCAAAGCATTTATTTGCTCCAAGATACGCTGCTACATCTCAAATAGAAATTCCTCCAGTTTTCAATCACCCCATTTTTATAATCACGTCAACCTAATTTGTGCTATTTTTTAAGACGATGCCATTTTTGCGACACTGCACAAACCAGCATGGGTTCTGTTTTATAAACAGATTAACTATTCTATTAACCTTTTTGTTTTAATACACTAGAGGGAGCTAGATCCTTATATTGCACATGTACAACTAATTGCAAAAAATGTGCTCACTTAGGTAGCACCTATACTGAAATTGGGGGGGGGGGGAATGTTTGGCATAGCATATATCTTGACCTAAACAAAGAATACATTTGTGGAAACTGATTTCATAGTTATCAGCATGACAGTTTTGCAGCTAATAAATTTACCGCTCTACATTCTGGAAGAAAGACATTCTATTACAGTGCTGTACAGAATAATTTTGGATGACTCCAATATAACAAAATAAAGCAATAATTCAACGGACTTGTAATTTAGGCTTCGTAATTATTTATCTAGCACTAACATACACAGCTATCCATAAATCTCCTTTTCTCAAGGTAAAGTTGTAATCTGCTTCAGAGTTGAGCCCTGGTGACCTCATGAACAGAATAACAAGAGTCGGAAGGGACCCTGGAGGTCATCTAGCCCAAAGATCAAGCAGGAGACTCTACTTACACTATTCCAGACAGGTGGCTGGAATGCTAGACAAGAAGAGAAGTCGAGTTTCTTCTTAAAAGCCTCTGCTGATGGAGCACCCACAACTTCTGAATGCAAGCCTGCTTTACAATTTTCTCTGCAAAAATTCAAAAAAAATCCACCCCGGGTTCTTTCGATCTTTAGTGTAGCCTGTTGCTAATATTCCCAAATCCTCCACCCAAATACTAATCTGACCTAACCTTATTTATCTTCTAAGCTCAGAAACTGTCCGTCAGGTGTTGATTCCTGAAGTTAATCTGCATCTGAAGTTGTGGGGGGGGGGGGAACCCAAACAAACCCACTTTCCTCAACTCTAAAAATTAAGAGACAGAGAGAAAGCACTAAAAAGCATTCTGGCCATTAGAAAATGCAAAATATTTCACTGAAGAAATGTTCTGATATAGAAAATCAGTAGTGTTCAATTGGTGAGATATACTGTATTTTAATCCTGATTGCTATTCAATTGTTTTAGTTTGCTTTAGTCTTTTGTATCTTTATTTGTACAGAGTCCAGAATCACATTGTTTGAGTTGGGTGGCCTATCGTGTTTCTAAATAAATAAGTAAAATGTAATGTGGAATATAGAGGCATTCTCTATATACTGAATATTATTCTACTGATGTTTTTACTTTGTTTTGATTTTTTATGGAGTGTCAGCTGCCTTGAGGGATGTTTCTAAAGATATACGTAAGATTGTATAATAGTAATGACAATACCAGCGACAGCTGAGAACAGCCTTTGTTTAAACTTGGCTGAAATAGAACAAGCTAAGCAGTGTGTACTTGGATGAGCCACTATCAGGTATAGGAAAGTACACTGCAAAGTTGTTGTTGTTGATTTAAAAAAAAGTCATGCTGGAAGAAGACAAGGGCCAACTATTTTCTCGTTGCTGTCAAGAAAATTATTTGGCAAAACCAATAAAAATTTTCTAGTAAGCCACTACACAGTGCAAATAAAATTCAGAATAACAGAATAACAGAGTGGGAAGGTCTTCAGGTCCAACCCCTTGCTCAAGAAGGAGACCCTGTGCCATTTCAGTGATGGAGCACCACAACCTCTGAAGGCAAGCCCTTCCATTGATTAATTGTTCACCCTGTTAGGAAATTTCTCCTCTGTTCTAGGTTAATTCTCTCTTTTATTATTCCATCCATTGCTTCTTGTTCTTCATGGGGAAATGGCCCAGATTGCATTGCTTGGCAGAATACCCTCGAGCTGGGGAATGAAAGACCTAGCAGTTGTAAGTTATACAACTTGCTAACCATAGTTAAGTTCAACTTTGGGAGGGTTTTTGTTTGTGATTTAGTGCATTATTTGAACAATTTCTACCCCAGGATGTTATGTAAACCTAGGAATTAACGTCTTAGGCAAATCTAATATAAGGCCACATTTTAGTCTTCAGAAACATGGGTACACATATTGTATTGGCTCAAGAAATGGCATTTTAAGGGCTTCACTTCGAAAGTGAATAGGGCAGAGATTACTTTAAGGGATAAAACAGGTGCCTTCAATCTTTGTAAGCTTTAAGGCATCCAACGTGCTCCTTAAACCTTCAAAAGAAACCCAAACTCCAGCAAATTTGAGTCAGGGAGATGATGTCCATGGGCACTTCTAATATCTCAAGTACAATATCCCTGCTTCAGAACATCTGGGACAGCATTTGAATAACCATAAGCATTATAAATGCTTAAAAGACTTTCTGTGCACATGCGTGTGGCTATCTCTGTGTGTGAACGTGTGTGTGTGTGTGTGTGTGTGTGCTCGTGCGCAGTATAGAGTCTCATACAGGTAGTCATCAGCTTACAACCACAATTGTGTCCAAAATTTCCATTGCTAAGCAAGACAGTTGTGAAGTGAGTTCTGCCCCATTTTATGATCTTTCTTGCCACAGTTGTTAAGTTAGCAACATGGTTGTTAAGTAAATCATGCTTCCCTCTTGACCTTGCTTGTCAGAAGGTCGCAAAGATGATCACCCGACCCTGGGACTCTGCAACCGTCATAAATAAGAGTCAGTGGCCAAGGGTCTGGATTTTGATCACGTGACCATGGGGATGCTGCAACGGTCGTAAGTGTGAAAAATGGTCTAAAGTCACTTTTTTTCAGTGCCATTGTAACTTTGAATGGCCACGAAATGAACTTTTGTAAGTCGAGGACTACCTGTATTGTACTGTATGTGTGATCACTGCTTAGCCATCAAGGCCGTCATTCATTCCTCCCATTTACTTTTGGGGAAGAACATAGCTGAGTGTGAGGAAATATTTAAACTTTGGGGTTTCTTTGGGGTTAAGTAAAACCTGAGAAAGATTCCCTGGTAAGATCAGATGGATTTTTTTTTCTCATTTGCACAATAGGTCTACCTTTGCCATAGTTAAGTGTGGACAAAACCTATGCCAGGTTTAACTAGGTCATCCAAAGCTAATATTGTTGTTAGGTATAATACCGGAAAGTAAAAGAAATTAAAAGACGCTTGCTCCTGGGGAGGAAAGCTATGGCAAATCTAGACAGCCTCCTAAAAAGCAGAGACATCACCCTGCCAGCAAAAGTGCATATAGTCAAGGCTATGGTTTTCCCATTGCAACGTATGGCTGTGAAAGTTGGACCATAAGGAAGGCTGAGCACCTAAGAATTGAGGCCTTTCAACTATAGTGCTGGAGAAGACTCCTGCGAGTCCCTTGGACTGCAAGGCGATCAAACCGGTCAGTCCTAGAGGAGATCAACCCTG
>JANHFL010003594.1:140856-152325 GCA_032468155.1 Oxyrhabdium leporinum | reverse complement strand
CATAGATGAGAGAGAGAGAGAGAGAGATGAAAACAGAGGAGGAGGAGGAAGAGGAAGAGGATAGTCATAAAAGGAGAGAGAAAGAGATGATACATAGATGAGAGAGAGGAGAGAGAGAAGAAGAAGAAAAAGGAGGAGGAGGTCATAAGAGGAGAGAGAGAGAGAGAGAGAGAGAGAGAGAGAGAGAGAGAGAGAGAGAGAGAGAATGCCAATCATTCACAAAACGATTACAACAAGGGACAGTGTGATTGCTTAGGAGTTTAATCACACTAAGTTCAAGTATATTCCCTCAGACCTCAAAAATTCCTCTGTAACTGAGTAGAGGCACTACAGCATATATAAATCAGAAGCATAAATACATCATTTTACACTTGAGTTCACTGCACTTGAGTTTCAGTACATTTCAACTGTTCTTATTTTATAAAGTTTACTACGGTAGTTGTGAGCTCCTTTCTGTTTACAAAGAGCTGTATCCAGCACTGGATATATGCAAATGCTTTTCCCCCCAGCATTTTTTGCATGCTGGAACCACAGAGACCTCATTTGAATTGATAACAGGGAAGCTGAAAAGGAGAGTCAGGAAGGTCAAGTCTCTCACAACGCTTGGAAATTATTCAAAACTTTAAGAATAGGTGCTCAGTTTGAATATATATCTCAGACCAGGAAAGGTGTTAAGAGATCATGATTTATTCAGAGAAACCAAGGCAAAGAGAGGGAAGAAGACATGAGGTTATAAGCCTAATTGACAAATTAAAAATAAATAAACCCCAGGCTTCAAATAATATCCTTCCCAAGGGTCTTAAAGAACTAAAATTGCAGGTCATCTGTGAGAAACACACATCTTTTATAAAAGATTGAATTAAGTTTCCCATATTTTGGAAAATAAGTAATATAAAAGTAGTTGTAAAAGAATAATCATGGGGACCGAGAGAATGATAGGCCAATTAGCTTAATATCAGAACAATGCAAATAATTATCAAAGAGAAAGCACGGAAAATAACATGAAAAGGAATTATAGGTAGTCCTCGAGTTATGACTGCAATCGAGCCCAAAATTTCTGTGGTTCTGCATGCCGCCTCCCTGAGCTCCGTTTTTGCTGGTAGAGGGCTGCAGGAGACTCTCGCGGATGAAAACAGAGCCTCAATGAGTAACATCGAGCTGGCCATCCTGGGCATGTCCACCCCACCCCACCCCTCCAGGCACACACAACCTTGATGCAGCCCTCAATGAACTCGAGTTTGACACCCCTGCTCTAGACACTCGTTGGGGACATCATTTTCTTTAGGACTTGCTGACTTTATCAACAAGTTTGACTTGCAACATAGCCTAGTTTTCTCCTGTAGTCACTACTCCCACCTTGACGCCTAGACTCTGCCCTGTTCCTATCCATTGCACTTGTTGGTTGCTCTAATGATAAGTTTATAATTGTCTCCCCCGGTTGGCTAGGGAATTCTGGGAGTTGAAATCCACAAGTCTCAAAGTTGCCAAGGTTAGATACCCCTGAACTATTTGCTTTATCTGTATTTCCCTCTTTCGTAGATCACGTAATCTGCAAGCAAGCCACATATACATACCCACAGAGAGCCTCAGTCAATTAGCCAATCAACCCTCCTTAAATGCAGCTGATTAACAGCTGCACAAAATTCTTTCAAGGGACTCTGCTCAGAAAATGTGAACCGCAATCCATGTTATCTCATAATAAATGTGTTAATCTTGAAGTAGGCACGAGACTTTCCTCACCTTCACCATCTCTACCTGTACATCCCTTAAGCAACTCAGTATGTTCTGTAGGACATCTTTAGCTCCTGGCTTAAGGCCTTCTGCTCCTTTTCTCAACACAATACTTTAAAAGGCAACCCTTCCTGGGTGTTCTGTAACATTATACGTCACAAACCTGGAGGAATGTCAAACAATTATTTGTGGATTGTGTGTGATCATCGCTTCTGATTAGATACCACGTGATTGTGCTTAAATTCCTATACTTTGGGGTAGCCCATGGGTTTTGCATTTGAATGACAATAGTTATAAATTATAAATTCACTAGCTCAAGTGTAAAGTGTTTCTGATTTTGACTAATTCCAGTAAAGCATAATTTAAGATAATGCAGTTTTTGATTTGAACTTAAAAGATTGATCGCAGCTGCTTTAAGACAGGAAGTGGATTATTTCAATCTCCTGCAGACTCCGGAAAAAGGGGCAACATAAATCCAAGGTTCACCTAGACTGATTGAATATCTTTAAATGACACATAGTTTAATCTTCCTTCCTTCTGTATTCAGTAAACCCACTTGAAAAGTAATGGTAGGATGTGGGAGACAATGTCGGTGGGACATCTCTGTTGCCTTGTGGAAATTTGAGAGAGGAACAGTGGTAGGATTCAGCCAGTTCAAGCCAGTTTGCGCGAACCGGTAGGAAAGATTCTGACTGACCCCACCCCCGCCCATCCCGTCCCACCCCACATGCCCCATTTTGGTTCCCAGGTAAGTGCAAGGAGGCCCAAAATGGGGTGCAAGGGGGTGCAGTGCGGCCTCCCCACGTCCCATTTTCTCTCCCAGGGCCAGGGGGCTTTGAGGAGGCCAACTAGGCCCAAAATGGGGCACGGGGGTGCAGCACGGCCCCCCATGCCCCATTTTCTCTCTCTGGGGGATTTGGGGAGGCCCACTGGGCCCAAGATGGGGTGCGCCCGCCAAGCCACACCCACAGAACCAGTAGTAAAAAAGATTGAATCCCACTGGAGAGGAAGAATGCAAAACGATGGGGACAATATTGGCGAGAGTTTATATTAAAATAATGATGGGCAAAGGTAGCAGTGGGAGCTACAAAAAGGAGTCTTGGAATTGCAGATTGCCCCTCTCTGGGATGGAGGAAAAAAACTAAAATAATTCTTTTGCAATACTTATTGAGATTAAGCTCCAGTATTTCCACTCCTATCTGTGAATACTTCGGCATTAGACAGCTCTGACTCTCACCTATAGGTTGGCTTTCTAGAGGTTGAACAGTACGTAAAAAGATGAAGACTAGGCAAATGCTATCTTACCACATTTCCCCCCCTTTTTTATCAATTGGAAATTAATACAAGTTATCAGTCCCCCAAGAACATTTCTATATAGAGCCCACAGGTTATAGCTAAAAGATTTTCTTTCCTTCCTGTAGCCTGTCTTTTCTTTCATGTTCACACAAAAAACTTGCTTTCTGAATAACAGAATGGCAGATAGTAATCAGAATCCCAGAAAATTATAAAACCATCACACTCCCACCAACGCATCATAATAATCCCATACCAACAATATCCATGCTGGATTTAACTCCCATCCTGTTGTAGCATCTGTAGGAAGAGTCAGATCTTCACAGATGTCACTCAAGATATGACCAAAGTAATTCAGACGTAGTCTTGTGATTTTGTTCATTGGGCTAAACATATCTAATTCCTGCAACTGTTCCTCATTCTTTCATTCTGCTTTCATTCTCTTTCACATTTATAATAATCAGTAACCATTTTTCATTCCAACTTAATTCCTCACACCATTCTAGAAACCACTCAATCATCCTGATTTCAAAACTCTCTAATTGGATCCTGGTTATCTTTGCCCTCCATTTTACTTTCCTTTCCCCCTTTTTTTTTCTTATTTAGCAAGTTACACACTTGTTAGAAAGTCATGTAAATCATGTTTGCTTCATGCTTAAGTTTATTGTTCTTACAAGTACTTTCTGAGCTCCAAATTGTATTTTCAAGCTTTCTTTAGGCAAACAAAAGCTGGCTTTCTTTCAAATGCTTCAAATAACCTGTTTGATTGTTGCAATTTCCATTAAATAGTGAATGCTGTAGATTTGTCCAACTTCTTTATTCCTTTAGCAGTAATCTCCCTAACTTCAAGGGTGCTTGCTATTCACAGTTCAAGTTTCCCCATTGGTTTAAATGTAATTTATGAATATCTACATGGAAATGAGTGCAATGTATATTGCAATAGTCACTATTGGAGCAATAAAAGTTATCCGAAATACCAAAACCAATTAATCCTTTGGAAAAGAAAAAGAAAAAGATTTGACAGCATACCATTAAGAAGCTTAGGAGACTGCAAACATGGAAAAGTAAAATAGAACAGGGTGCCAAATCTCCACTGGAAATCGAAATAACAGAGTTGAAAGGGACCTTGGAGGTCTTTTAGTCCAACCCCCCCCACCCAAGCCGGAGACCCTATACCATTTCAGAAAAATGGCTGTTCAGTCTCTTTTTAAAAGCCTCCATTGATGCAGCACCCACAACTTCTGATTGATTGTTCTCACTGTCGGAATTTTTTTTCATTATTTCTAAGTTGGTTCTCTCCTTGCTTAGTTTCCATCCATTGCTTCTTGTCCTGCCTTCTGGTGCTTTGGAAAATAGCTTGACTCCTTCTTTGCAGCAGCCCCTGAGATATTGGAACAGGTCACCCCTAGTCCTTCTTTTCATCATATTAGATACACCCAATTCCTGTAACTGTTCTTTGTATGTTTAATATCCATGCTCTTAATTGTCTTTGTTGCTCTTCTCTGCACTCTTTCCAAAGTCTCAACATCTTGTTTATAATGTGGTGAGCAAAACTGGATGTGGTCTTTACAAAGAGGTACTAAACAATACCAAAATAATGCAAACGTCAATCAGGCCTGTCCAACGAATAACAGATTCTTAAAGTTTACATTCCTAGATAAATCGTCCAGAAGACGCAATCTAGGAACTCCAACCAATAAACATAATCAATTTTCACTATTCAGAAAAGATGAATCAGAAAAGGACTTAGAGTAAACCAGGAATAAGTTTTTCTGAAGAGAATTAGAAGATGTAGAACAGAGATTACAGCAGGGGTGGGATTCAGCCGGTTCGGACTGGTTTAGGTGAATCGGTAGCTCCGACGATCGATCAGCTGGCCGGCTGGTAGCTCCCTCGATCAGCTGGGCCCACCCTCTGGCCCCTGAGCTTTTCTCTCCTTTATCCTCTCAGCTGATTTGCGTGGCAGAGCAGATCAGCTATGTGTTACTACATAGAAGGTATGTTGATTGTTTTGAAGCTGAGCACACACGCGAAGCGCATGTTAGGTGCGCGTGTGCGCGATCACCGAACCGGTTGTGAAACCGGTTGAAACCCACCACTGGATTACAGGTAGTCCTTGACTTACAACCAGTCACTTAGCAACCAATCAAACTTATAACGGACCTCCCCAGAGCTACTTACAAACCAGTTTTGAAGTTCCAACAGCTACTCCCTTACCCCCATCCCCACAGTGACACGATCACATTTTGGGTGCTTGGCAACCAGCCTGCATCTACAGCCATTTGTAGCATCCCCCAGTTACACGACTGCAATTTACTTTTCCTTTTTTTTTAAGGAAATAGGCATTTACTTCCATTTTCTGGCCAAACCCAAACCCCCCTCCCCGACCATTGGGTATAATGGGTTCACTTAATAACTGCAGCATTTGTCTAATGACCATCACAAAAAAGGTTGCAAAATCAAGTGCGGTCACATGGTAACCTACTTAAAGACCGCCACAAGGTTTGACCATAATTCTGGGGTCAACTATGGTGATAGGTCAAGGACTACCTGTGCTGTACACACTTAGCAAAGTCAGCATTCTAATGCTTCCATTTAACCATTGCTCACTTATATAACGACAACATCAATTTTCTATGTGACTCCCCTGCCATCATCCGTATCTCATCCGCCAGTGAGTGAGGAAGCAGCCTTGAATTGCACTCATTTAAAACAGTATATTCTCCAGCATTCATTAAATTTGGTTCAAAGACACTGAGCCTGGGTCCGAGAGCTGACAGCCTGGGTCTGAGAGCTGAGCTCCGCGCAACAGGGTGAGCTCCCGTTACTTGTGCCAGCTCCTGTCCACCTAGCAGTTTGAAAGCATGCAAATGCGAGTAGATTAATAGGTACCACTTCAGTGGAAAAATAACAGCATTCTGTGTGCCTTTGGTGTTATAGTCATGCTGGCCACACGACCATGGAAATTGTCTTCGGACAATGCTGGCTGTCTCGGCCAAGAAATGGAGATGAGTACCATGCTCTACAGTCAAAAATGACTGACAGGGAAACCTTTACCTAAAATAGTATATTCTCCAGCCTTCGTACATTGTCCAACAACAGCCTCCAAGTTCTATTCTACAAAATCTCAAATTTTGTAGAACAAAAATTTTTACGACCTTGGATTCAAATCCACCCTTCATCGAGAGGTAAATTCAAGTATAACAGTGTTTAGAGAGTGCTGGAAACTGCAGGATTTCTTCTTCATCTATGAGAAGATATTTCTTTACCTAAGGAACTGAATGGGCCCAAAGCTGCCAACTCACAGTTCTTAGATCTTGAGACCAATTCATAGAACACCTTCAGATTGTTCAGGGAAGTCTGGTGTTCTATGGAAGATATTTTTTAAGAACCACTAGAAAAACCACAGAGCATTTCTAGAGTATGGATAGAGGGATCATAAAATCAAGAATTGGAAGGAGCTATTTCGGTTATCACATTCAACTCCCCAGGAATCCAAATTTAAGCATCTTTGCAAGATGGCTGTCTTGAGCACCACTGATGAAAAGAAGTCCATCACCCCTCTAGCTGAATTGTTCTTATAGGTGGGATGTCTTTTCTACAATTCAACTGGAATCCACATTGCTGTAATTTAAGTCCATTATTTTGTATCCTGCACTCTGGAATAATAGAGAACAGACCTCAATCTCCTTTCCTTTGTTATCTTTTCAGGCACTGAAAGTCATCTCTCTACTGATATATACTATATTCCCATATATATTTTTTCAATCTCTCTTGATAAAATTTACATTTTTGTCCCTGTTCTTATTTATTATCTTTCTCCAAATCCATCTCAGTTCATCTTAAACCTTTGAGGTGGGATCTGTCCAGTGCAAGAACACACACACACGATTTGGAACTATTCTTCATTAATTAAGCCTAAAATCATGTTTGCCTCAGTAAAATTGCATCAGGTTAGGCTGGGATTCTGGACTCTGGTTCCCTCTCCATTATGTCCCCATCACGAAAAATAGATGACCACAAGATGATCTCAATTTATCTCCCATATGTAGAATGTTTTAATTTTCAAAAAGGAAATACCTTTCCCCCCAAAAAAGAGTTTAAGTCTGTAGAGTCTGAGGGCTCCTTGAAATGCTCCAGTTTCAAAATGTTCCTGCAAGAGGTTGAATTTATGTTGAATGGTTTATCCACAGCTTGTGTGTTTACGCATTTACTTACAGTAACACCTACATTATATGTTTTCACAAAAGGGAACCCTTCTTTCTCAACCAAATCTCCATTGTTGTAAATCAGAGAAAGAGAGCAGAGCTAAGAGGTATTCCAGCTGTGCTGATCTCATTAGTCCGACATATTATTATTAAAATAAACAGGAAAAGACTGACTGACTGTGCATTGTTTGCAATTTTGGATTAGGAAACATTGCTAGATTTAATCCCAAACATTATTTAATTTCATAAATCACGCTTGTTTTCTATATTTCCATCCTATTCCCTGGCTTTTCATACTTTCATCCACCTTGTTTAAGACTTTGGGTTCTATGTACCCCACCTCTGTTATGGACCTGTCCTTTGAGAAGCAGATAGCCCCAATGCCTGCATCTGGCTGCCTCCATTCAGTACTGTATGTTAGAGTCACAGTTCCCATTTTGCCCTTTTCTTCAGTCGGATATCCAGATGCACCAAGATTCCTACATTTTTATTAACTGCATATAGTGAACATTCAAAGATGCAGTTTTTCTCTTCTTTGAGCAAGAAATGGTACTTTTTGATGATTAAAAACAAACCTGCTAGCGCTTGTTAGTATCTAATTAACCCAACCCTAACCCTAAGTTTGCATTTGCTTACCTGTACAGAAACATTGCACCATGCATACATACTATGCATTAATTGCAACTGATTGCAAGGTGTATTTAACAATCCAATCCCACCTGATCTACTTTCTTTCAGCCACCAGTGGGATTTTTAAAAAAAAAAATAATAATAATCAAGGATCGGTCTGACTGGAAACAGACAGACACAAAATTGGCATGCATTTGGAAATGGGGACCTTTGAAAATTTGTCACATTTGCTATTGATAAATCGGACATTAGGAGGCAGCAAACAGCCCACTCTCTTGTCAAGATTGAAACTGCAACTCCGTTAAGAAAATCTTGGTTAATTCTGAAGAAGGAGACCTTTTATGCTAGTCCACACAGAATTCAGATGATACGTTTCTAAGATGGAAAATTCCCTGCCTGGCTTTTGTGTATTTACAGAAATTCTGATACCAACACTTGGCTTAAATGTTTCACATACATCAGTTTAAGATTAATTACCATATCGGATACCGTTATAATCTTACACATGCATTATTTCTAAAGAAATACAAAAACAATGCTAACAAACCATTGAAAGAGCTATTTCAAATCTATTCACTCTGTATATATAAATAGCAACCAAAAATAAGAATTTTATTTTTTTTAACCAGCTAAAATGTTTCATTGTTTGACTATGGAAAAATGATAAAGCAAGGCTGAATAAACTAATCTGTAAAGTTTGCAACATCACAATACCTGCAGCATATTTTATAAGAACTGCTGCACAATACTGATAATACAATATTACAAAGAAACACATTTCTTTACCAGATTTAAGCAACTGTCAGGACTACTACTAATCAAAGCATGAAAAACATCTACATGCTATTCTGAACTTTATTATTTTCGGCAAATTATTTTGCACTAACAACTACGTTTTCATGTTTATTCATCAGGACTATTACAACATCGCACAGTGTGTAATTAAAACCTCAAATCTCTGCATAACATAAACACAGTTTCCCAAATCCGACAAATACAGCTGAAAGCTTCGTAGATCCAGTTGCTCAATAGGACTCAACTTAGACATGAAAACAAAGCATAAACTTACTGTTGTGTCGTCCAGATGATCCAAGTGCCACATCGGGGGGGAGATGGGGGGACCTGTTTCATAAAACTGCGAATCGTTAGCAAATGGGAAAGAATATGTCCAGCTTTTAGTCAAGTAACATTTCTTTTTCTTCAATCCAAATCATGAATGTGATAAGTAAATATACGGATGATTTGGGAGGCCATTCCACTGCAATATTGAAGCACCAGGAGTTGCCCTCCTTCAAGTCCAAAATATTAAGCCTTTGGGATGTGCAAAAAAGGAGAGGACTGAAATCCAAAATTATTTTAAGGCTTTATCCAAATTAAAATTCTGCTTTTTTTCCTCTCTCTCTCTCTCTCTCTCTTCCTCTCTTCTTTTATATTTTTTTTCCTGTTCCCCATTCTCTTTTTTCCTTCCCACAAAATGCATATCGGTTCGTTCTTCCCTTGTCCTGGATAAGGCCTGGTTTTGAAATGCGTTGCAGGCTCTCCACACAGGCAGCTTTCACTGCATGTCGAGTCCCACCAAGGCCCAGCGTTAAAAGCCACTGGTTTTTTTTTTCCCCCTCCTTATTTCTTTAGCCTACCTCACAAAAGAAGGGTATTTTGTAAATTACCAGCTCGTTCAGATCAACAAAAGGTACTTTCATAGAAAGCCCCATTTGATTTTGCTCAAATTTGATTACAAGGATGGAGGAAAAAAGGAGAGGAAGTCAAAAAGAAAAACCCCAGATGGCTTTTTTCATTCATCTCACTGAATGAGCTTTATCTGTGCCTTTTGAAACTGTAGCAGTGGAAAAGCATTTCTGTTGGCTTAAAAAACTTGACAAAAATTATTGGTTTGCCATTTCTCATGTAACTGCCATTGGGAACTAGATGAAAAGGCTCCTTTTTTTCCGCCGGATCGCCTGCTTGCATCAAAATAATGGAGATTAGGTATTTCATTATAAATTACAGTGGGAGATAGAGAGAGGCTGTCATATTAATAGCAACCTGCTCGTGGTCTTCAGTGGTAGCTATTCTCCTAAACAAAAGGACCAAGAGGGTTGTCTATTGAACTTGTGGCTTTAAGGCCCGATCAATTTTCTATCATCAAGGCGAAAGGTGAGATCTGGAACAAAAGACTTCACACATGAGTGACCTCATGAGCAGGGAGATAAAACAGCTTAAAGAAACAAAACACATCCTGAAATTATGGGTGATAAACTGTAAAAAAAAAAAAAATAGGGAGAAGGAGGAGGAGGAGGAGGGGACGAGAAGAAAGACGGGGAGTGGGGAGGGAACAAGGGTTGATCTATAATTCTTCCTTTTCTAGGCACATGGACACATTAAAAGCTACTTGTTTTCAAGCACAGCATAATTGCAGCATTTGTTTCGCAAGGCTCTGCCTTGAATCTTGTTGTGTACTCCTTCCTCAACAGGGTTCCAGTAATTTCATTCATGAGTAAGCATCCTATTGTGTATAATTCCGGATGCCAGAGAGCCATACCTATAAATATCCCCATGCTAAGGGTTACCGTTGGTAACAACTTTTCAGTGGCGGTTACTGAGAAATTGTGTAGGATAGCCTTGGCATTGGACAACATCTTGTCTTAAACGAGTGGACAGACTAAGGGCCACTTCCCATCCATCTTCATTAATGAATGTCTGTATTTCTGAGATCCTGTCTATCAATTCTGGAGCTCAGTGGATTCCCTATATATGAGGAAGTGTAGACCATCTCTAATTAAAACCTCTAATGGCTACAAAACATGTGTTAGATCAGTATTTCCAACCTTAACCACGTTAAGAGGTGCAGATTTCAATTCCCAGAACCCCCCAGCCAGAATGCTGGGTGGGGGATTCTGGGAGTTGAAGTCTGCCCATCTTAAAATGGCCACGGTTGAGAAACATTGCCTTAGATCTTGATAAAAGGCTGCCAGTTTGGGTTGCTGGCACTAAACTAAGGAATTTCTATGAGCCACAGTTTACTGGGATCAGTGGCACTGACCTATGACCATTTTTCACAGTTATGACCATTGCAGCATCTCCCACCCTCACGTGATCAAAATTCAGGTGCTTGGCAAGTATGTGATCCCCTTTTGCGACCTTCTACAAGCAAAGCCAATGGGAAAGGCAGGTTCACTAACAACCATATTGCTAACTTAACAACTGCAGTGATTCACTTAACAATGGGGGCAAGAAAGGTCGTAAAATGGGGCAAAGCTCACTTAACTGTTTCGTTTAGCAACGGAAATGTGGGGCTTAATTGTGCTTGTAAGTCAAAAACCACCTGTACGGCTATAACATAGCCTGCCCATTACGATTGTATGTCAAGATGGTTGCAAATCAGATCAACCATGTGACTGCGGTCCAATTTTACAACTTTTATTTGCAGCAGTCATTAAGCAAATCCGTTGCTCACCATGGAGTGGTTTTGCCCCAAACCAGAAGTACAGTGAAACCATCATAAATGTCAAACGAAGATTGAGCGTAATTTATTTTATTTTTATTTTATTTTTACATTTATATACCGCCCCATTCCGAAGACTCGGGGCGGTTTACAACTTATAAGCAA
>JANHFL010003594.1:111400-127202 GCA_032468155.1 Oxyrhabdium leporinum | reverse complement strand
TCCCTCCCCCCACCCCCAGACGCACACACACACACACACACACAGAATAAGTTCAGTATGATTTCAAATGCATGGAATTGAAAATTGCCAACTGAAGACCTGTATAATGTTTAAGCAATCTCTGTCTCAGATATTTGGTTACACTTTTATATATTCAAAAAAAAAACTTTTTCACTGATAGCGTAGAAGCAAAATGTTCTGAAGTTAATATTTCTTCATTTTATTTATTCCTTTTTTTTCCCTTTCTTTTAGGCTGGTACTATGATAGTAGTTGGCCTGACAATAGCTGCTGCTGGCTACGCAGGTTCGTCCTCGGAAATTTTTCTTTGTCTTAAATATGTACCCTATAATAGTATTACAGTCCAGTGTTGGGAAGCATAGGCTTCTGTCTATATAAGGCTATTTCGGATGGTTTAATAAACAGAAAGAAAGTGGTTTGTATAGATGGCTTCAGTGGCACTTTTTTTGGGGGGGCTAAATATTGCTAATGATATGATACATTTAATTTCATATCACGTTTGTTATTGCTGGAGTTGATGCTTTTAAGTTTAAAATAAATATCATAAAGGCTCACATATCGCAGAAAACATTGATATGCTAACCGTAGTTTATTGACTGACTCAACATTTATTAAGTATGATTCACATAGCCATACTACATTACAGCTTAATGTAATTTGTAAATTGGCTCTGTATGACTTAATCTGTTTGAAATACATCTGTATTATTGGACATAATCCTGCATATGGCCTGCACATGGAAATTTGGAGTTGGGACCAAAATGATTTAACGTAAAATATGGTTAACATCTTCACCAGGATGAGAGTTATCAATTAAGTGCTCTAGTCTGGGGAATTATTTAAATGACAGGAATTTATCAACACGGCCCTCAATTTATTGCTGGCCGTGTTGATAAATTCCTGTCATTTAAGTAATCCACAATAACTTGTTGAGCTTCAAAAGACAGGATGGATCCTCAGGTCATTACCAGTGCTTGTATCCTACATGAAAAGAGATATACCCTCTCAGAATTTGTTATCACATCAGATCCCCAGGTTATGGGGCTTTCTAGTCTTGTGGGGAAGTACCACAAGGTTATTGCAAAATGACCATTATGAAGGGAACAGTCCATTTATAAAATCTCTCCCATGAAAGCTATGGACGATCACAAGACTTGATAATACTAAAAGCATTAGTAACGCTAGTGAAATTTCATTCTTCCCACTGACTTGTCTCTTTCAAGACAACTTTTTAAACTGAAGTTCTCTCACCCTGCATACTTCCTTAGGTTAGGTGTTTCTCTAAGTCTATCGCACATGTATTATCTCATTACAATGTCACGGCTGACTTGGTATGTATAAATTACTTGAAACTTGATTTTCTGAAAGAAAGGAACACCGTAGTTAAAGAGCATCTGCCTTGCTCTTTCGTTTCTGCTGCCCAAACATAGCATAAATGGTGCTTTAAGAGATGTGCTGTTTAGTATCCTCGTAATTCTTAATTTAGATTATTTATTGTCGACTTTGTGAAATAGATTGCCTTTTTAAAAATTGTGTCAAAAAAATGGTACTGGATCCTTTAAAATAGAATTTGAATTGTGCAAGGCAGAGAGAAAAATAATTTTGAGAGTGGTGTATGCAGCCTTCCTGGGATTTAGTAGTCTTGAGTGGAGAAAAAATAAATTGAATCCTTTCAGTGGGATAGGAAGTACTGGACTTCTCTTTGCACTCTTCTCTTCAGACTGTTGCAATAGTAGGAAGCTTCTGCAGAAGCATTACATTTTGTCCGTTTGGGCCTGAGATTGTCCAGTTGCGTCTGTAGATTTTGCAGATCTCAGTCTAAATAGCTGAAATTGAATTTTATCTTTTCTTTCCTTTGAGGTCGCTATGCGCTGCAAGCAGTGAAGCAAATGGAACCACAAGTAAAGCAAACTCTGCAATCTCTGCCAAAAACGGTGAATCTGTTTTTACTTGGTATTCTTTTGCAGCAATATCATTTTCTTCTTTGCTTACCATGGGACATGAGACAGAAACAGTTCAATGCATAGGATTATGAGACCCCAAATTTGCCCGTTGTAAGCCTTATGCTTATTAAGGTGTGCAAATTAATTAAAATATTTGCTGAGTTTTATAGAAATATTTTTGTCTCATGCTAGGCAAAAGTGATTAGTTGGTAATAATGAACTAAGCCATGTGGGAGAACATGAAAAGTAAGAAATTGTATCACCTCTTCTACTTCTTAGGCAATGCTGTATATAATTGGATGGTGTATTTTGTTCTATTTGCCACAATTGAGTGATGTGCATCTTTCTTATTGGTAGCATTGCATAATGCTTTTGTAATAACAATATGTTTTATTTTCAGGCCTTCAGTGGCTATTACAGAGGTGGATTCGAAAGCAAAATGAACAAGCGGGAAGCTGCCTTAATATTAGGAGTGAGGTAAAATTGAAATTAAAAATCACAGGAATATTTTCTGGGGAAAACTGCATAAGAAAAGTTAGTTGGCATAATTTTTATAGCTATGATTTGAATAATAAGAAGCTTATGGTAATCTTTTCGCATCGTTCAGCCAATTTTACGTTCAGTATTGTTAATGACAGGGTCTCCAAGATAGTGATTGGATGTAGGATGGATGCAAAGTTTTCAGATCACTCTAGAATAGCAGTAGCATTTAGAGCCATGGTGGTGGAGTGGTTAGAATACAATATTGCAGGCTAACTCTTCCGACTGTCAGTAGTTTGATCCTGACTGGCTCAAGGTTGACTCAGGCTTCCATCCTTCCGAGGTCAATAAAATGAGGACCCAGATTGTTGGGGGCAATATGCTGACTCTGTAAACCACTTAGAGAGGGCTGTAAAGCACTGTGAAGAGCTATATAAGTCTAAGTGCTATTGCAGGCTAACTCTGCCCACTGTCAGGAGTTCGATCCTGACAGCTCAAGGTTGATCCATCCTTCCATCCTTCCGAGGTGGGTAAAACGAGGACCCAGATTGTCGTTGGGGGTAATAGGCTGATTCTGTAAACCGCTTAGAGAGGGCTCGAAAGCACTGTAAAGCGGTATATAAGTCTAAATGCTATTGCCATTGCTATTGCTATAAACCCACATTGCTTCCCAGCCAATATGTTGATGCCAAGAGTTACGCGCAACTCGTTTTGGAAATCATTATCCCCTGTTCATTATTAGGATTCTTCATTCACGATCATATCATCTCCTCTAATTTATTCCCCCAAATGCGACGATGTGTATTTACTGCCCTCATACTGTCAGAACTGAGTCCCTTTTCATGCACTGTTGTGCATTAGCAAAGTTGGACTTTTGGTGCTCTGAAGACTTTTTCATTTCGTTCTTTAAATGCTTTGGATTTTACAGTGTTGGTAATTCATAGCCTTGTCACCATCACTTTCAAACTCACTCCATTCTCTTTGTTCTCAGGAAATGAAGTATCCAACAAGCGGCATTTTCAGTAACAGTGAGTGTTATTTCTAATAAGTATTTCCAGTGGTGTTGTTTTATTTTTTTATATGTCATTCCTAGACATATAAGAAATATTATTTCGTTTATGGCCAGGACAATTTGTTCCCCATTTTTTTGCATCCCACATCTACTGTGCTTCTATTTTCTGGTCTTTCTTTTCCCTGACCATCTGTTTGGTTTTCCCTTCCATCTTCTCTTTCCCTTTTCAAATATCCAATGACTTCACTGTCTTTCTTCCCTTTAACAGTTTTATAATGCATGTCTCTCTCCTCTTACCTACTTTCTTCTTCTTGTTGTTTAATATCTGTCATCAGATATTGGCGATCCTGTTGGCGATCCTATTTTTATCAACAGCGGTGCGAAAAACTGCTGCTGAGTTTTGTCCAAACCAGTCCCTTAGATTTTGAAGCCATGATGTTCTTCTTCTGCCTGGACCTTGTTTGCCCTCAATCTTTCCCTGGAGGGTTAAGTGAACGATGGCACGTTTTTCCGGCTGTCGCATCACATGTCCAATATATTCTAGCTTTCGCTTTTTTATGGTTTTGATGATTTCCCTTGGCTTTCCCAGGTGGTTTATCTTACCTACCTACCTACCTATTTAAATTTATAGGCCACATAAGTCCAAATCTCTCTGGGCAGTTTGCACGATAAAGTAAAAGGTAATGAAAATGAAAAGAAGATATAGGTAATGTGATGATCTGGGGCAAGGCATGGAAGCAACACAGCCAGTTGATAGTTCAAACTCCCCTTTATTGCTCCAACTTTCCCCCAAACACTCCCATATTTATGGCAAGTCCCAGAGCAAAGCGATCACACAGACCTCCAGCAGCCTCTGGCTGCGAGTAGTCCAGCAAAACGACGGCTTCAAGGCAAGAAGCCCAATGAGGTAAAGGGAATAAGACAGCAACAAGGCAAGGAGTCCAACAAGGCAAAGGAACAAGGCAGCAATAAGGCAAGGAGTCCAGCAAACTCCAGATGTTGGCAATGCACATGAAACTTCACAAATTCAGTGCTTGTTCCAACAAGCACCCCTCCCCACGGCATCTCCTTAAGTCTCAGTCCCCAGGTATGCCTTGTGAAGAGGGGAGGGGTGCTCTCCTCCCGAGTCATTGGGTCAGCCTGCACTGCTCCCACCTTCTCTCCACACTCCGTGCTCATGGATCAGGAGGGGGCAGTCCTTGCTTATTGTCTGAGCTCCGTTGCTCCTCCTCTCCACTTCCTGCCCTCTCTTCCCCCCTCTCTTGGTCATCCTGCCCCCATTCCCTGCTGGCAAGCCGTCTCAGGCCCAGAGGGACCCGGGGTTGCCTTGTCCTGCTCCTCTCTGCATTCCTCCAGAGCCAACGAAGCTGCATCATCAACCTCCGTCGGCTCCAGCTTCGTCTCAACCTCCTCCATGGACTCATGCTCCGACGAGGCCATGAAAGGTAGTCCTCACCTTATAACAGTTCATTAGTGACCATTCGAAGTTACAACAACAGTGAAAAGAGTGACTTATGACTGTTTTTCATCCTTATGACCATCCTCACAATCATGTGATTAAAATTTGGATGCTTGGCAACTGACTCATACTTATGACAGATGCAGTGATCTGGGGGAACATGATCACCTTTTGTGACTTTCAGACAAGCAAAACCAATGGGGAAGGAAGACTCACTTAACCACCGTGTTACTAATTTAACAACGGCAGTGATTCACTTAAAAACTGTGGCAAGAAGGGTCATGAAAGGGGGCAAAACTCATTTAACTGTCATGCTTAGCCACAGAAGTTGTGGGCTCAATTTTGGTTGTGACTCAAAGACTACCCATAATGAAAATTGGGCTATATTTTGGAGTTACATTTTAATTGTCTGTACTTCTGAAATTTGCACTGATGTGCATGCAGAATTATATCCAAGTGGTTTTTTTTGTTTTTGTTTTTACTTACCTTCCTGAAGTCACCTGAGAATCTTCACCCAGAATTCTGATGATATCATCCTATAGGGACTCAGGGTTGAGCTTCCCACACCTTTGGTCTAGGAAGTCTCTAGTTTCCAGGAAAAAAAATAAAATAAAATATTGCTAACATGTTTAGAATGATTCTGCCCATTGCCTTGGAGAATAAAAACAACATTGCCTGAGGGCTTCACTCGGAGGCATACCACATTCAGAGATTGAAAACACTATACTTGTTAATCACTTGCCATTCCTCAGGATGCGAAGGTACACAAAACAAGACTTCCAGAGTTGATACCAAGATACAGATAGAGGAAAAAGCATTTCAGGTAGTCCTCGACTTGCAGCAGTTCATTTAGTGACCATTCAAAGTTAAACAACAGTGCTGAAAAATTTGAGTGATGACTAATTGTTCACAGGAACAACCTTTGCAGCATCCCCATGATCATGTGATCAAAATTCAAACGTTTGGCAACTGGTTCATATTTATGACTGTTGCTGTGTCCTGCGGTCCTTTTGCAAACTTCTGACAGGCAAAGTCAATGGGAAAGCCAGATTCACTTAATGACCGGGTTCATTAACCGGGTGGTATTCAGCTGGTTCGGACCGGTTCAGGTGAACCGGTATCTCCGACGATCGATCAGATCAGCTGGGCCCGCCTGCCAGTCCCTGCGCTTTTCTCTCCTTTATCTTCTCAGCTGATTCGCACGGCAGAGCAGATTGCCGTGCCTCAGCTGTAGTTACTGTGTTACTACATAGAAGGTAAGCTGATTGTTTTGAAGCCGAGCACTCACGCGATCATCGAACTGGTTGGGAAACCGGTTGAAACCCACCACTGACCAGGTTACTGACTTAAAAACTGCAGTGATTCTCTTAACAACTGTGGCAAGAAAGGTTGTAAAACTCACTTAACAAGTGTCTCCCTTCACAACAGAAATTTTGGTCTCCATTTGGTCTCCACCACTGTGGCCTCAAGTCAAGGATTACCTGTATTTTAGCTGCTATGGTCCAAAGCCATGAAAAGCTTTGTCAACTAATGCTAGTTCTTTAAAATGGATCTGGAAATGAAGCATGAGGCCATGCAAATTGTAGAAAACTGGCTTCATAATAGCCTGTTCCAGTCATTATTTTCTCCTGCAGTATTTTCTATTTAACCTCTGATGCTTTGAACATGTCCCACTTATTTTATTTTATTGTATTATTCTTACTTTGGGAAAAAGGGTTTCCCACCCCTTTGTAAAGCAAACTTGAAATTTCAGGGTTCTTTAAGCACTGAGACGAAGATTTGAAGGAAGATGGAAGGATTGGCTCAAGAACGCTTCTCCTGACACCCCACGCTGGTGTAGAGGGGTGTTACAGAATGGTACTTTCCTGAAAGACTCTCTGATGGTAATTGCTAAAAAAAATAGGAGCAGAGTTTCTACAGAGTTTCTACAGAAGTAGGAAATGCATGACAATTAGAGTCCAAAGGTCTGGCTTGTTTTTAAAATCAATCAGTGGTCCACCAAAAACAAAACAACAATGGGAATACCATTGTGCCAAAGATACGGTATGGGAAACAAAAATCCCTCTTGTGTCCATGACACAGAATCACAGAGCCGGAAGGAACCTTGGAAGTTTTCTAGTCTTCTAAGGCAGAAAACATTATACCAAAAATGGTTATCCAATCCAATTTTCTTGAAAATCTCCAGTGATGGAAAACCAACCACTCTGGGAGGCGAGCTGTTCCATTGATTAATTATTCTCACTGACAGGAAGTTTCTCTTTAGTTCTAGGTTGCATCTTCCTTTAATGAGCTTCCACCCATTGTTTCTCACCTTGCCCTCTGCTGCTTCAGAGAATAAGTTGATCCTCTCTTCTCCTTGACAGCCCCTCAAGAACTGGAAGACAGCTATCATATCATAGACATGTCATGCCTATTTTGTAACACTGCCCCTCCCTCCCCATTGTGGCTCTTATCTCCACAGAGGTCCCTGGACCTCAAAAGATTGCAGTGCTTGTTGCAAGGGTTCAAAAAAAGCCAGTGTGGTAGTCATCCTCAGGCAATCAAAACTTTGCCCCTGTTTACATGCACTGCAATGTATGTAAAAGAGAGTTAGCTGGACTTTTTTCACCCTTCCATGGATGCCCTGCCTACCCCTTACAAAGAGAGTGTTGATGATTTCCTAAACCAGGGGTCCCCAACCCATCGCCCTGGTCCATGGACTGCCACCGGGCCATGGCATGCCAGAAACCAGGCCATGCAAGCAAGCAAAGCCCCATCCATGGGATGCAGGCAGCATGCAAAACCACGCCCCCACCTGTCCACGGAAAAACCTCTTTCCATGGAACTGGTCCCTGGTGCCCAAAAGGTTGGGGGCCTCTGTCTTAGATCATTGAAATGGGGAAGTTCCACCTTAATATTTGTTTGCATATCAGCTGTTAACATTCCAGATTCTTTTTTTTGAGATTACCATTCTTCTGGTCTGTCCTTCCTCCTTCCAACCCTTCTATTCTTCCCCAACAGTGCGTCCATGTTTATAGTCTTTGAGAATGCACAAGCCTTTTTCAATGCTTTGCCTGTTCTTCCTTGCTTAAATATTTTTTCTTGTTCTGCTAACTTTAGGATTCCCAGAAGCCTCCGGAATCTTTCTTCCTATGCATGACTCCATTGTGCTATTTGGGGAGAATCAAGTTATTACTGGTGAGCAATTTACACAATGCACGCAATGTCAAATGCTCTTCACAATTAAAAAAAAACACATACTAATAGGTAGTAAGTGCAGGTTGAGACTACAATTGCCCTGGGTGCTTGAAATAAGCAAAACCTTTCTCCCCATTTCTGCAAAGGTAATAAGCATTTCAGTAGGATTCCAATAATATGTGTCTCTATACATAAGACCTACTAGGTAGAAATGAAATGCTTTGAGGTTAAGTACAGTTTGGGAAATGTTGATTATACACATATTTTAAAAAGAGATATTTTTACTACCTCCTTTTCTCCTCACTGTCCTTCATTTTGCTGGATGCGGCAACTTAGCCTCTTCATAATCAAAACCCTCCTAGATAAAGTGGCTATTAAAATAAATGATGATAGCGTTTATGTTGATTTATCTGCTAGGCTCTGAAGTGGTACGCCACTGTGATCTGTCCAGTGACTTTTTTTGGAAAAGCTGATTTCAAAATTGCAGGAAATTGCACTATAAGAGTAATCCTATCTCAACCCTAGCAGTGGTTTATTTATTCATAGGTTATCATGCCAAAGCTCATTGCAAATGAGGCTTCAGGATTTCACAAATTTGGCAACTCTTATCCGGTGGTCTGATCTGAACGTGATCATCAGCAAAGGAAAGCGAGAAGACAGAGCTCTTTCATTTTCTCTAGAGTTACCTGAAAGTATGTCACAATAGGTATTAGCACCTTGCTGACCTTGACTGATCTTAAAAAAAATGAGCATCATCACACAAGGAACCAATTGGACTTATATAAGAAGCTACCAGTGAATTTCAAGGTTGTGGTTTAGACGAAGGAGTTTTTAGAAGTTTACAACTAGCAAGTTAGCAGTATCATTCCTAAGGAAACTATATTTTTGCTGACCACAATTGGCAGCAGGGTTTCTCAATTTTGGCAACTTTAAGAAGTGTGGACTTCAACTCCTAGGATTCCTCAGCCAGTATGAGTTTTATGGGACAAACTCCAATATTAGGCATTCAATTAATGCTTGGTTTTATTTATTTATATACCACTTTTATTATTTTTATAAATAACTCAAGATGGCAAACATATCCAGCAGACTTTCCTCCTCCTATTTTCCCCACAGCAGCAACCTTGTGAGGTTGCATCACACTTGCCTCAGAAGTACCAAGGCACTTCTGTCAGCCATCGCCAACACTCCAGAAGATAGGCTTAAGATTCAGAAGGATCTTGACAGACTAGAACTTTGGGCTCTATCTAACAAAATGAAATTCAGTTGTGAAAAACGTAAGTTTGTACATTTAGGCAAGAAAAATCAAATGCACAGGTACAGGAAAGATGGTACCTCACTCAATAGTAGTAACTGTGAGAGGGATCTTGGCGTCCTAGTGGACAATCACTTAAATATGAGCCAACAGTGTGCTGCAGCTGTCAAAAAAGCCAACATAGGCTGCATTAACCAAGGGATAGAATCAAGATCACATGAAGTGTTAATACCATTTTATAATGCCTTGGTAAGGCTACATTAGGAATACTGCATCCAGTTTTGGTTGCTACGATGTAAAAAAGATGTTGAGACTCTAGAAAGAGTGCAGAGAAGAGTAACAAAGATGATTAGGGGACTGGAGGTTAAGCCATATGAAGAACGGTTGCAGGAATTGGGTATGTCTAGTTTAATGAAAGGAAGGACTAGGGGTGACATAATAGCAGTCTTCTGATATCTCAGGGGTTGCCACAAAAAAGAGGGAGTCAAGCTATTCTCCAAAGCATCTGAAGTCAGGGGAAGAAGCAATGGGTGGAAACTAATCAAGGAGAGAAGCATCCTATAACTAAGAAGAAATTTCCTGACAGTTACAACAATTAACTAGTGGAATAACTTGCCTCCGGAAGTTGTGAATTCTCCAAAACTGGAAGTTTTTAAGAAGAGATTGGACACCCATTTGTCTGAAACGGTATAGGGTTTCCTGAATGAGCAGGCGGTTTGACTAGAAGACCTCCAATGTCCCTTCTAACTGTGCTATTCTATTCTTTTCTATACTTCCAAGTTGAAAGGATTAGCTGATGACATCACCATTGCCCAGGAATCACCCAGTTGGGGGCTCCTTTCATGTCCCTGGCAGGAGATGGAGAGAAGGATGGGAGCTCACCCCACCCCATGGGTTGTCAACCCAGTGTTCTTACTATGTGACCTACCATGCTCCTTAATCCTATGAGGTGAGTTGGGTTGAGAGAGAATGATTGGCCCAATGTCATTATGGACCATAGACTTGGTACTGTATTGACTCTTAGTGACTGCATTGATTTTCTCCATGATAATCTGTCCCTAACCTGGTCCTTCAGATCTTCCAAAGGTGAATCCATCTTCACTGTTGCTGGTTGTCCTTTTCTTCTCTTTCCTTCCATCTTTCCCAGCATTATCAGCTTCTCCAGAGAGAAACCTCATGTGTCCAAAATTGGATTAATTGAGCCTGGTCATTTGTGCCTCAGGTGACAACTCAGTGTTGATATGTTTGATGGTTTATCTGCTTGTTTTCCTGACCATCCAGAGTATTTGTGAGCTATCTTGTGTGTAGATGTATGTTTTGGCCTGATGGATTTAAGTTTGTCCAGTGGAGTTATTTTGTTTGAGTGACTTTCAAGTGTTTTGTGGACTATTGGGCCATTGCCCTGTGGGCGAACCTTGGTCTGCTCTTGGCTGGACTTAACTGGGACAGTTCTGGATTTCAGTGAAGGGAATTGCTGGGGAATATTAATAAACTCATTAAACCACAGTTATGCTTGTGTATGAGTGAGTGGAGGCAGCACAAGACTAGACATACCCAGTTCCTGTAATCATTCTTCATAGCCTCCAGCCCCCTAATCTTTCTTGTTGCTCTTTTCTGCACTGCATTCTTCTACAATCACCTGAGCAAGTTGAACACTGCAACTTGCAACGTCCAAACAAGGTCATGCAAAAGTTGAGTAGCTTAAAATGCAAAGTAAAATATCTAATCCTCTTAAAAAACAGGCAATATTTAATTTTTGCATCATTATGATTAGCTAGCAATAGTTGGAAGCCCCATTCACTAAAATAAATCAGACACAGGCTGGAATCAATAATGAAGAATCTTGTGTCATCTTTAAATCTAACACATTTATTATAGCTTCAATGTTTATGGTTTCAGGAGTCTATAAGCCTTGAAAGTTTGTGTGTTTAAAAAACTAGCTAATCTTTAGTTTCTTTTACTGTTTCTGGAATAAATCAGAATCACCTTGAATGTTCCCTGTTGCACTCTACAGTAGAAGCAACGTGTTCAGGGCACAAATATGTAAACCAAATCATTTTTACCCATTGCAGTATTTCTATTCATGTCCTGTTCAAGTTCATGTAATTTCTTATTTTTAGTCAAGTTTTCCATGGGTGGGAGAAACCTTTCCTAGCTTATTATCCCCACGTTACCCCCCCCCCCAGAGACCAGCAAGTGCTTAGCTCAGTATTTTTCAACCATGGCAACTTTGAGATGCGTGGACCTCAACTTACCGAACTGGCTGGGGAGTTCTAGGATCTGAAGTCCACATATTTCAGAGCTGCAGAGGTTAAGAAACGCTGGCTTAGCTGCATGATTCGAACAATCTTTGAAATGTCCTACCATATTTGTTCCAACCCTCAAGAGCAACAGTAGTGGAAGCAAAAGAACAAGAAGAAAGGAGACGGGTGAATGCGTGGAATAATAAAATCCGATCAAACTCCTCTTTCTGTCGGGCAGCTCCTGTTTTGTTTTCACTGCTGTTTATTTGCTGCAGTAAAGATGCACAGCGTGTCCAAGCTTTCCAGCCAACCCCTGAGACGACAGTGCAAGAAACGAATTCAACCACTTAGCTGAGCCATTACTGATAGACGTCTGCTGCCTCCAATAATGCACTGAAACAAGGGACTTACGACCATTTTTCACTCTTATGACCATTGCAGCATCCCCATGGTCACATGATCAAAATTCAGACCCTTGGCAACTGGCTCATATTTATGATGTTCCTGGGGTCGTGTGAACACCTTTTGTGACCTTCTGATGAGCAAAGTCAATGGGGAAGCCAGATTCACATAACAATCGTGTTACCAATCTAACAACTGAAGCGATTCACTTAACAACCGTGGCAAGAAACATAATGAATGGGGCAAAATTCATTTCACAACTGCCTCCCTTCAGAACAAAAATTTGAGGCTCAATTTTGGTCATAAGCTGAGGACTACCTGTATAGCTGCTTGTGATCCAGGTTCTTGTGAAGCTCTGCCATGCAGAGCTTAAGGGTTAGAAGACTGGTCACAATTGATCTGAAAGGAAAATGTGTGTAAAGACAAAGGCCAATTTTTTTTCCATTGTTCACATAGACTTGGGGGCTTTTCAAGTTACTGAAGTTTAAACACGGCCATCAGAGTGATTTGAACGGTACACTAACCATTCTTTCTACATTCACAAACAAAAGGAAAGAAATTCTAAACTTTTAACACTGAGCATTTTTGCACCACAGGAGGGAAAATTGGGCATCCAATGGACTCTTATTATTTTTGGCAGTTCTTAGCAGAACAGAACTGCTAAGAAGAACTCAATTTACCATCCAGTTTCTAGCTTGGTATCTTTACCACTACGCCAACCTTACTCACCCTTTGCCTTTAGTTAAGTGAAATACTTTGCAATAGGTTGCTAGTTGAGTTACATTTGATAGATGTGGAGATGCTGATGTAAGCCACTTATAACTGCTACAGTGTGTGTGTGTGTGTGTGTGTGTGTGTACCTATGAATATTATGTATTTATGCACACACACACATATATATACACACATATACTCATTTATATACACATATGTTGTTGTTGTTGTTGTTAGTTGCGAAGTTGTGTTCAACCCATCGCGACCCCATGGACAACATTCCTCCAGGTCTTCCTCTCCTCTAGCGTCCTCCAGAGTCCATTTAAGCTCACGCTGACTGTTTCAGTGACTCCATCCAGCCCCTCATTCTCTGCCGTCCCCTTCTTCTTTTGCCCTCAACCGTCCCCAGCATTAGGCTCTTCTCCAGTGAGTCCTTCCTTCTCATTAGGTTCCCGAAAGTATTTGAGTTTCATCTTCAGGATCTGGCCTTCTAAAGAGCAGTCAGGGTTGATCTCCTCTAGGACTGACCGGTTTGATCGGCCTTGCAGTCCAAGGGGCTCGCAGGAGTCTTCTCCAGCACCAGAGTTCAAAGGCCTCCATTCTTTGGCACTCAGCCTTCCTTGTGGTCCAACTTTCACAGCCACACTTTGCAACTGGGGAAACCATAGCCATGACTATATGCACTATTGTTGGCAGGATGATACACACATACCCATACATATACATGGATAGAAGTCTACTAAAAATTGTTGAGGGAAAAATAGGAGGAGGAAGGAGTATTGTGTGAGTTCGCCCCCTTGAGTTATTAGTAGAAATAATAAAGATGATGTATAAACAAACAAACAAACAAACAATCAGGATACCTGATCCTAATGCAGAGCATAAGGTATCCTGAGTATCCTGATTATTTGCTTAGTTAGTTAGAAGTTTAGCAGCTTAAGAGTTTATGCTAAACTCTTCCACGCTAAATCACAGAATCCAAGAACAAATTGTAATTTCTATTTTACTTGTAGCCATGCTCCTAATATTTTGAGAATCATAATCGGCACCATTTCAACCTCTTGGCTTTTAGTAACAGTTTTATCTGCCATAAATCCAAACGTCAAATAGAGAAGAAAAAAATATACGTAGTTCAGGATTGAATGGTGGTCTCTTTGGTATTCTCTGAGCTTGGTTGCTTGCTTGCAGACGTTACCTTGTTTGGTAATTGGACTGTAAGGTAGCTCTCCTTCTCTGTTGGTAGTGGTCTAGCACCAAATGGGGACACTAGGGAAAGATACAAATAACTTTTTTTTAATGTACATCATATATTACAGACTTTCTTCTCCCTTAGCAGACAAAGCTAAAATCCTGCCTTGCTCAGAGGAGGTTGTAACTCACCGAAGCACTATTCAACCCCAAATTTAATAACAAGAAAAATGGCTAAATGTGGCTGTATATACAAACTGGGCCATAATTGTTTTTTTTCAGACAGAGCGAAAAGATCATAAGTGTATTTTACCATGTTCCTTAATTGTATCAAAAATTGGAAATCGGGATTTGATGGTGGATGAGGGAAGCATTAAACTTCTATGGAATCTTTATTGGATAATATTACAAAGAGGAGGTGTCGTGATAATTACTTATCTTTAAGAGATTTTGAGTTTGTGGCATAAAAATACAGCGGCAGGAAAAGATTAGAATTACTTTTCAAACTCTTGATTTTTAGGATGCCTGTCAGCCTTTGGAAACACGCTCTGCAAACTTGCATCTTTGTCCTACACAACTTGTCTTTCCTTAACTCAGTATTTTTCAGTCCTAATAAGTTTAACATGTGTGAACTTCAGTTCTCAGAATTCCTCAGCCAGCCATGCTGGTTGGAGAATTCTGGGAGTTGAAGTCCACAAATCTGAAGGTTAATGAACTGGGCATAAGCTCAGGCAAGTAGGGACTCCTCATTGAGATGGGACATAAATTCTTTGGGTGTTCTAAAACAAGAGTTTTCTCATCTTCCCACAGATCAATTAGCTTTGAAAGGCAGATCTGCATTGCTAAGAAAGTTAATCCAGTGGCATCAAATACCATTACAGTATAATTTTGAGAGACAAAGATCTTCTGCCAAGTATCTCCTTGAATAGAGAAGTCTTGATTTCAGTTTAGGGGTTGGATTTTTCTGAATTGATAACTTTTGCAGGGAAATGGAGCTGTGGTTTTCTTGTTCATGTTTGAAAACCATAATCCTCAACCACCAACATTCTGGAGAGAGAGAAGTTCCCTCAGGATAGGCTCCAGCATGAGTCTGAAAGCTCAGAAGACTAAACCTCTGGCCTGCAACATTATCCTGGGACAGATATATCTGCCTTCATTCTTAATTTGCTTCCTGTCCAAAGTAAATCACAACCTCTTGTTTTCCCCCATCCTGCATAACTGTTGGGGTGATTATGACTCCAATGAAGTAGATCAGGGGTCTGCAACCTTAAACACTCGAAGAGCCATTTGAACCCATTTCTCACAGAAGGAGAAAAAAAAACCACCGTGACCCACAAAACCTGGTGGGCATGGCCAACTCGATGTCACTCACTCCCACCCAGTCACATGACCCCCAGCCATACATATCCAGCCACAAAATCGTTCTCTCTCTCTCCCTCTCTCCCCCTCTCACCCCTTTGTATCTCTCTCTGTATCTCTCTGTCCCTCTCCCTCCCTCTCCCCCCTCTTTCTGTATCTTTCTCCACCTCTCTATTCCCCCTCTATCTGTATCTTTCCCTGTGTCTCTCCCCCCTCTCTCCCCCCTCTATCTGTATCTCTCTCTCCCTTTCCCCTTCTCTCCCTCCCATCTTTCTGTATCTCTCTGTATCTCTCTCTCTCCCTCTGTATATTTCTCTGTATCTCTCTCCCACTCTCCCTATCTTACTCTCTCCCCGCTCTCTCTGTATCACTCTGTGTGTGTCTCTCTATGTCTCTCTCTCCCCACTCTCGCCCCCCCTCTCTGTCTCTGTCTCTCTGTCTCTGTCTCTGTCTCTCTCTCTGTCTCTGTCTCTTTGTCTGTCTGTCTGTCTGTCTGTCTGTCTGTCTGTCTGTCTGTCTGTCTGTCTCTCTCTCTCTCTCTCTCTCTCTCT